>ML248595.1:0-14804 GCA_005239495.1 Nicotiana undulata | reverse complement strand
CTGTCCGTCCGTCTGAGGGTGGAATGCTGTACTCAGATCAATCTGGGTACCCAACTCACTATGACAGGCTCTCCAGAAGTGCGAGGTGAACCGAGGACCTCGGTCTGAAATAGTAGATACCGGCACACCATGCAACCGGACTATCTACCTCATGTAGATCTGAGCCAATCTCTCCGAAGAATATATAGTCAATACCGGAATGAAATGAGCTGACTTGGTCAGTTGATCCACAATCACCCAAATAGCATCATATTTCCTTAGAGTCCGAGGAAGTCCGACCACAAAATCCATGGTAATCCGCTCCCACTTCCACTTTGGAAGCCTCATCTGCTGAAGTAATCCTTTCGGTCTCTGATTCTCACACTTGACATGCTGACAATTGAGGCATCTGGCTACGAACTCCACTATATCTTTTTTCCTCCTCCGCCACCAGTAGTGCTGTCTCAGATCCTGGTACATCTTCGCGGTGCCGGGATGAATGGAGTACCGCGAGCTATGGGCCTCCTCAAGGATCAACCTCCGCAGTCCTTCTACGTCAGGAACACAAATACGGCCCTGTAGTCTCAACATACCATCATCATCTAGGGTCATATCTCTAACACACTCCCGCTGAACTCTATCCCGAATAGCTCGAAGGTCGGGATCATCATACTGGAACTCTCGAATGCGGTCATAAAGAGAAGATCGAGCAACAACACAAACGAAAACCCGGTGAGGCTCAGAAAGGTCCAACCTCACGAATTGGTTGGCTAAGGACTGAACATCCAAAGCTAAGGGCCTCTCAGCTGCGTGAAGATATGCCAAACTACCCAAACTCTCCGCCCGGCGACTCAGGGCATCGGCCACCACATTGGCCTTCCCCGGATGGTATAATATGGTGATGTCATAATCCTTGAGTAGCTCCAACCACCTGCGCTGACGCAAATTGAGATCCTTCTGCCTGAATATGTGCTGCAAACTCCGGTGATCCGTATATATCTCACAGGGAACACCGTATATATAATGACGCCATATCTTCAGGGCGTGAACAATCGCTGCCAACTCAAGATCATGAACCGGGTAATTTTTCTCATGTACCTTCAACTGCCTGGACGCGTAGGCAATCACCCTACCGTCCTGCATCAACACCGCTCCCAAGCCAATCCTCGAAGCATTACAATAGACTGTGTAGGACCTTGAACCGGTAGGTAGGACTAACAATGGAGCTGTAGTCAGGGGCTGTCTTGAGCTTCTGAAAGCTCTCCTCACACTCCTCCGTCCATATAAAAGGTGCACCTTTCTGGGTCAATCTAGTCATGGGTGCTGAAATAGATGAAAATCCCTCCACGAAACGGCGATAATAACCAGCCAAACCGACGAAACTGCAGATCTCGGTAGCTGAAGACGGCCTGGGCCAACTCTGCACTACCTCCACCTACTTCGGATCTACCTTGATCCCATCCGAAGATACTATATGGCCTAAGAATGCCACAGAATCAAGCCAAAATTCACACTTAGAGAATTTGGCATATAACTTCTTCTCTCTCAAGGTCTGAAGCACGGTCCTCAAGTGCTGCTCATGGTCCTCCTGGGACCGAGAATATACCAGAATGTCGTCAATAAACACAATGACGAAAGTGTCAAGATGAGGCTGAAATACGCTGTGCATCAGGTGCATGAAGGCTGCTGGGGCATTGGTCAGCCCGAATGACATAACAAGGAACTCGTAGTGACCATATCTAGTCCTGAAAGCAGTCTTCGGGATATCCGACTCCCGAATCTTTAGCTGATGATAGCCCGAACGAAGGTCAATCTTGGAGAATACCTTGGCACCCTGTAGCTGGTCAAACAAATCATCAATGCGAGGTAGCGGGTACCTATTCTTCACTGTAACCTTATTCAACTGCCTGTGGTCAATGCACATACGCATTGATCCATCCTTCTTTTTCACAAACAACACTGGAGCACCCCAAGGCGATACACTGAGCCTGATGAACCCCTAATCAAGCAATTCCTACAACTGTTCCTTCAACTCCTTCAACTCAAGAGGAGCCATGCGATAGGGAGGAATGGAAATAGGCTGAGTGTCAGGCAATAAATCAATGCTAAAGTCAATGTCTCTGTCGGGCGGCATACCTAGAAGGTCAGCTGGAAAAACATCAGGATAATCCCTCACAACTGGGACTGAATCAACTGTAGGGGTGTCGGCACTAACATCTCTCACATAGGCCAAATAAGCATCACACCCCTTTGCAACCATCCGCTGAGCCTTAAGAAAAGAAATGACTCGACGAGGAGTATACTCTAGCGAACCCCTCCACTCTAACCTCGGTAATCCTGGCATAGCCAGCGTCACGGTCTTGGCGTGACAATCAAGAATAGCATAGTGGGGCGACAACCAGTCCATGCCCAAAATAACATCGAAATCTACCATACTGAGTAATAATAAATCAGCCCTGGTCTCAAAACCACTGATAGAAATCAAACACGACCGATATATGCGGTCCACAACAAGAGAATCTCCCACAGGAGTAGAAACATATACGGGGGAACTCAAAGAATCCCGAGATATCCCCAAATGAGAGGCGAAATAAGATGATACATATGAATATGTGGAACTTGGATCGAATAATACTGATGCATCTATATAACAAACAGGAACAATACCTGTGATAACCGAGTCTGAAGCAATGGCCTCGGATCGAGATGGAAGGGCATAGTATCTGGCCTGACCTCCCCCTCTAGGACTACCTCGTCCTCCCTGACCTCCACCTCGAGCTGCCTGAGATGGTGGGGAAGCAACTGGGGCTGGAAGTATGGCTGGGGGACCGGGTGGCAGACGTGGTACCTGATAAGTCTCTGGTGGTGCACCCCTCCTAACTCTCGGGCAATCCTTGAGCACATGACGAGGTTCACCACATCCAAAACAACCCCTCTGAGGGCGTGGCTGCTGACTCTGAACTGGCCTGCTGGACTGGCCGGTGATAGCACCTCGAGCAGGAGGCGCCTGAGATACTGGTGGTGCATAATAAGGCTCCCGAGGTCTAGGAGGTTCTGGAATACCACTGGCTGCTGGAAGAGCTGAATGTACCGGGCAACTCACAAAACCCCTACCATAGCGTGTTGCTAATGCACGAGCTCTTGAGAAATGACCCGTCTCTCGAGACCTCTTGGCCTCTCTCTCTTCTCTGTCCCTGGTCAGCATACTCTCAATCCTCCTAGTAATGCTAACGGCCTGCTGGTAAGTGATATCAGTCTCCAACTCCCTGGCCATACTGGTACGAATGCTAGGATGGAGTCCCTCAATAAAACGACGAACTCTCTCTCTGACAGTAGATACCAAAGCTGATGCATGTCGTGCCAAGTCACTGAACCGGACTGCATATTCTGACACGGTCATAGTGCCCTGGCGTAGCTGCTCAAACTCTGCACGCCAAGCATCCCTGAGACTCTGAGGGACGAACTCAAGTAGAAATATCTCTGAAAACTGAGCCCATGTAAGTGAGGCTGCCTCGTCCGGACTACTAAGCTCAAATGCACGCCACCACTGATAGGCTGCTCCTCTCAGCTGAAAAGTAGTGAAAGAGACCCCACTCGTCTCCACAATACCCATGGTACGAAGGATGCGATGACACTCTTCAAGAAAACCCATAGCGTCATCTGAAGCTAAACCGCTGAACTGAGGTGGGTGGTACTTCTTGTACCTCTCAAGACAGAGCTGCTCAGACTCAGAGNGGGCTAGCGGAAGTAGTCCCGCCTGCGACAGAGTACTGAAAGCACTCATGAACTGGGCAAAAGTCTCCTGGAGGGCTGGAGTGATAGTAGGGACCTCCGGTGCCCCTCCAACCACAGCTGCTGGGGGATTCTCCGTCACTGCTCTAGCCGGCGCTCGGGCTGCACCGCGTGCTCGTCCCCTGCCCCGACCCCTACCTCTAGTGGCTCTGGCTGGGGACTCGGGTGCCTGATCGTCGGTACGTCCGGTGCGAGTGCGAACCATCTATAAGAAAGAATAGAATAGAGTTTAAGAATTTTGGTAGTAGTAATCAGCACGAGAAGGGATTCCAAGAAGTATGATCTTTCTTAACAGTTACATAGCCTCTCGAAGATAAGTACGGACGTCTCCGCGCCGATCCGCGAGACTCTAATAAACCGGCTTGTGATGTTGTGACTCCTATGAACCTAGACGCTCTGATACCAACTTTTCACGACTCAATTCTCCCTCCGACTGGATCTCGTGACGGCACCTAGTCTAGACGACTTGGTAAGCCTATACCTTAAGCGAAATTTAGATAAAACAGTTAAAATAACAGTAAGTGAAATAAATCATAATAAAGTCGACGCCGCTCGGCATAAACAGTTACTTTACCCAGAACCCGGAATATCACAATACATCACAAGCTACTCTACTGCTCAATATGTACAACTGGATAGAAAAGACCGTATAGTTTCATCTACAAGTACTACAACTTCAAGATAGGAAGGGGACTCGGAGATCTGCGGACGCTGCAGATTATACCTCGAGTCTCCTGATACTGCTGTTGCTGGCTAGCTGAGATACCGCATACTAGGACCTGTTTTATGCACATGGGGAAAACATGCGCAGAAGAGCGTGAGTACTCCACATTCGGTACCCAGTAAGTGCCAAGCCTAACCCCAGTCAAGTAGTGACGAGGTCAGGTAGAGGCCCTACTGAGGTTTGCAAAGTAACAGATATAGAGAACAAGTAAGTAAAGCAGGTGATAATCGACAGGAATTATAAGTAAAGGCTAGCAAGAAACGGTATAATCAAATGCTCGGATCAACGCAATATATATATAAAGCTCTGTAAGAAAGTAAAGGTACAATGCAATGCAATATGAGGGAAAGGCTCAGGTCTCTGCCCGCAATCCCTATGTATGCAATGCAGTATGAGGAAAAGGCTCAGGTCTATGCCCGCAATCCCTGTATGCAATGCAGAATGAGGGAAAGGCTCAGGTCTATGCCCACAATCTCTGTATGCAATGCAGAATGAGGGAAAGGCTCAGGTCTATGCCCGCAATCCCTGTATGCAATGCAGAATGAGGGAAAGGCTCGGGTCTATGCCCGCAATCCCTGTATTTATACGTAATATAAAGTAAATTTCCAAAATGACGTAGTTTAAGGGTTTGAGGAAAACCCAGTTGGAAATCTCGCAGAAAAATCATTAAATCAGTTTCAAAGAATAGTAACGATTGGAAAATCAGTTAGAAATCAATTTACCATGATAAATCTTAAGTTATTATGCAATTTAAATGATAGCAGTAATAATAGAGTTGGAAAGAAAGCATTATGTAGAAAGAAATAAGGAACTTCAGTGAAAATATCCCGTGCACGCGCTCGTCACCTCACGTACACGGGGTTTTTATAGGAAAAACCAATAAAAATGCTTAAGGGAGATTCCCCAACACAGAGTTAGGCAAGCCACTTACCTCGACTGCTCAACTCAACTCCGTACCACGCTCTTTCCATGAGTATCCAACTCCGAGTGGCCTGAATCTAATAAATTCGATTGCATATTGTAAATAACACTTCAATAAATCAAAATATCTAATTAAGTCAAAGCTAGTACACGAAATTAGGAATTTGACCAAAACGCCCCTCGGGCCCACGTCTCGGATTTGGGTAAAATTTATATTTTCCGAACTCTTATTAACTCACGAGTCTAACCATATGAAAATCTCTCAAATCGGAGGTCAATTACCCAATCAAAACCCCAAAACTAGGTCTAAGAAGTTTCTTCCATTTTCCCTCAATTTTAACTCAAAAATCATGAATTTAAGGGTGGGATTTAAGATTAGGAACTTGGAAATTAACCTTTGGTGGTAGAAAATCACTTACCTCGATTACCCAAGTGAAAAATCCCCTCAAAGATCGCCTCTCCCGAGCTCCCCAAACTCAAAAATGGTGAAAATAGGCTTTGAGTTCGAAATGGGGCTTTTATCATTCTGCCCAGGCATTGTACTATGCGATCGCGGCGCCCCAGCCGCGATCGCGCAGAGTAAAAATCTCACGCGTCAAAATAACACTATGCGATCGCGTACAGTGACCTGCGATCGCGTATCCTCACGCCCCAAGACCTATGCGATCGCGGAAATGGCCACGCGACCGCGTAGAGTCATCACTGACTAACCCCTCAAACCTGAAACCCTATGCGATCGCGACTTGTTGAATGCGATCGCGGAGACCAAACTTAGAAAGCTCTGCGATCGCGGACCATACCTTGCGGCCGCAGAGAAAAAACTCGAGGCTTCCATGATTTACCCTATGCGATCGCGGCTAATGCCCTGCGATCGCAGTGAACCAGAAACTGCTGGTGTAAAACCAGCAATGGGTTAAGGCCAAGATGTGGCCGTTTGAACACCCGAAACCCACCCGAGGCCCCCGGCACTTCAACCAAAACCACCAACTAGTCCAAATACCTTATTCAAACTTGGTCGAGCCTTAAAAACACGCTCCATAACTTCAAAATCATCAAGTAAGCATAGATTCAAGCCTAAGAACTTAGGAATTTTCAAGAATTCACTTCCGACGCCGAACCACGTCTAAACTCGTCCGAATGACCTCAAATTTTGCACACAGGTCATAAATGACATTCCGGACCTGCTGTCGCTTTCGGAATTCCATTCCGAGTCCGATATCAAAATCTCACCTATCGGCCGAAATCGCCGAAATTCTAACTTTCGCCAATTCAAGCCTAAATCTATGTTTGGCCTCAAAAACACATTCCGAACACGCTCCCAACCCCGAAATTACTCAACGGAGCTAACGGAGTCGACGGATTTCCATTCCGGATCTGTCTTCACACAGCTCCTGCTCCGGCCCAAATTTCTAAGGTTAAAGCTCACCTTAAAGGACTATATGTCCAAAAACACTCCAATTTTCATCACTCAACGCTCCGACTCGTTCCATTAACCTAATAAGACATGGGAGGAACAGTTATCAGGGGATCGGGGCGCTAACTCTCCAAAACGACCGGCCAGGTCGTTACACTTAACCTCACGATTCACTACTCTCTTTTTAATAATTATAGATAAATAATGACCATGCATATATATCATATCAGTCAAACCAAATATTTTTTCATTAAATAAGCACCAAAATTAAAGGGATAATACCACATAAACTAAACCTTGAGTTAGGAAATATATCATGAAAGAAAATCAGTCCAAATTCATTCCTTTCGTTTATCACTTCGACCAAATATAAAGGGAGCATATTCCTTAAATAGAACTTTTTATTATCGAAACATTTCTTGAACAATTTAGATTATATTTTTTCATAATCTTGTTAATATATATTAGATTTTGCCATAAAATCTATTTAAATTTGGCTTTTCCTCATTACGCCACCTAGCTTAACCTCATGCTTCACTACTCTCTTTTAATATATATATATATATATATTAAAGATTTTTTCTGCTGCTTAATTGTTTTCATCAAATTAATATTTTAAGTATATTCGTTTACTTTTTTTTAACTTAGTCCAAAGTATAAAAAGTCATATTATATCTCAATTCACATCTTTTTATTTTTTTTGTTGTATGATTTGTTGGAAATATATATTTGATAAGGTTAACTTTATCTTTTAATTATATACTCAAACTTAGGCATTTCTTTCTCTTTCATAGAATATTTTCTTTTTAAAAATCAGAGTCATAGTATATATTCTTTCCATAGTATAGCAAGATCTTTCAGTAAATATCTCTTATTTTAAGATTTTATTAGAAGAAAAAGTGCCAAGTAATTTTTCATATTGCAAAGTACCCTGCTTTTTCAAAATTAGAGAAGGATAATATTGTTTTACTTAAAGTTCAAGCAACTTAATTTTCTCTTTAAGCCTTGCAATCTCTCTTGAGTTTGGAGATGTGGGCATGAATTTATTATTTTGTTGAAGTAGCTTTATTTCCAATAGAAGTCGTTACATAATCAACTATTGATATCCTTACCTGTTATTAACAAAGTACTGAAGTTCATCTCTAACAATTGAATTGGATGGTTCATGTATAATAATATAAAAATATATCTTATCAATGATATAGATTAGATTCAATTATTTTTGTCTTTCAGTTCAAACTCAAATTCAGAATTTAAATTTTTTTATCTTTTAATTAAAGTAAACATACATACATACATACATATATATATAAAAGTCATTTCTACTTAAGTATGATTAGCCTCATACTATCTCTATTTTCGTAGGGGTGAGGATCTGCTCCAGTATAATTAGCTCCAATACTTTTCAATGGGGCTATGGATGACTGTCACGTGCCCAACAAAATTTTAAAAGGTCAAAATCTTGTTTTATATTATTCCGCGATTCAGTCAACATGAAATAAATATTTATTAAATAAATAAGTCAAAAGAAATACTCTAAAACTCATCCAAATGATCACCATCGTCACCTCCTGCCTCCATTGCCGTAAAGAGCACAGTGAAATTACGAAGCAAATCAGAATCTCACAATGAGAAAATGGGGAAATATTTGGGCACTGTGCTGATGAAGCAAAGAACTATTAGTGGCAGAAGATGACTTCATCTACCATTGCACTTCCCCAGCCATGTTCCGCCACCACTAGATTAGACAACAACTATTCCGTTAATGTTATTTTGTTAACACCGACGATGATAAATCTTCTTGGTCATTTGCATATCCTCACATATGAATGATGATCAGATCAGAATGTAATCTTTTAACATGTAAAATCCTATAAAAAATGAGGTAAATGAAACTCATTCTATTTTCCAAAAAATGATAATGGTAGTTTTTGCTTATTTATTTGTGATATAAATTATTCGAATATATAATGGGTTCTGAAAATTGTAAAGCAAGATCTTGATATTCTAAAATTTTGTTGAGCACGTGGCAGTCATCCATAACCCCATTGAAAAGTATTGGAGCTAATTGTACTGGAGCGGATCCTCACCCATTTTCGTAGTACGTTTTGTAAAGATTTTTTTTTCTTCCGTTTTTAGGACAATACCATTAGAATATTTCATCCTTTTTCTCATCACCTAACTATCTTGTGAAAGTTGCATACGAAATACGCTAATTAGTTACTCTCTCCGGTCCAAAATAAGTGAACTTTTGGCTGTTTTCACACAGATTAAGAAATTTACATGTTAGCATTAATTAGCAATGAATTGATCATATTACCCTTTACCATCCCACATAACTACTCCTAACACATACTCCAACACTATTTACTCCAAGGGTAATGTAGGAAAAAAATAATTAATTCATTCTCGAAATCTGGAAAAATCACTTATTTTGAATCACAAAAAAAAAACAAAAAATCACTTATTCTGGACCGGAGAGAGGAGTAATTAACCATTATTAATTCTAATATCACTAATTACATTACAAAACAATTTTGATTATCCTCTTTCCACATTATTATTTATTACCAAGTGCCAGGTTGTACCATATTAAAAACAACAGGTGAATCCAATATCATTAATTCCATTACAGATTATCGGTTTTGATTATTCCCTTTCCAAATTCTTTATTACCAAATGCCAAGTTGTTGGTTTTTTTGTAAGCAAAAAAGGAAATACATTAAATATTTATATTATATCAAATTAGATTATGTCTTAAAAGTATCAAGTGACATTTTCTCAATATGTCACTTGGCTTAATCACATTACAAATTACTCTTCTTTTAATATAATATAAATAAATAATAAAAAGCGTATTCTTTATAATTATATTTACACTTTTTCGATCAATAATTAAATATTTCAATATGGTAAAGGTATGGTTCAAATCTTACCACCACAAAAATAAAGAATAGTCTTACGTGTTTGGTCCGTAAATAAATAAAAAAACAGAATCAGCATCACAAGGGAGTCAGTATATTGATATGTGATACAATCAAGTAACTATAAATATGCTTTAACTTAAGTTTTGAGTTGAGCTGATCACACACTAAGACAATTTCTAATTTCTCGTGAAGCAGTAGTTGTCGAAATACCAATCCTTGGTTGTTTAAACAGATGAAAGATTATGAATAAGTCAAACGAGTCTTTCTGGTCACATTAATAGCCCGTGGGCCAACAAAAAAAAAATCACCTTATTTTTAGAAGTGCTTTTTAAAAAAAAATATTTTTGGTGAGAAACAATTTGTATTTAGCTAATTAATTTAAAAAGTACTTCTAAGCAACAGTTAGTTTTTTACCAAACTTTTAAAAAGTCCTTCTAAGAGCATCTCCAACCCTCCCCTATTTCTTTATAACGGGGGCAAATTTTGTCATAATGAAGCTCCAATGCTCCCCATTTTTGCCTCCAAAATGGAGATGAATTAAGTTACTCCAAATATGGGGTGACACTATTCATCTCCTCCATTACTATTCATGTTAATTTTATTATTATTTAACTCTTTTAATTTATCTCTTTATATAAACCTAATTATATTTATGTAATATCTTTATAATATTAATTTTTCATCTTAACTTTGGCGTATAATTTTGATAAATTAATTTTCGTGCATTTATTATTTTTATGTAAAATTGTAAGTTAATTTTATTATAAGTTATAATTGTACAAAAAATATATAATCATCTTAAAAAATAAATAGTGCAAATATAAAATATTAGATGTTGCTAAAATTAAAAGGTGCGAATATAAAATTATAGATGCTGCTAAATTGAAAAGTGAAAAGTGAAAATTGAAAATATATTGAATGCAAACACATTAAAATTGGAAATACATGAAAATTGAAAATACACTAAATAAAAATACATAAAAATTGAAACTACGGTAAATATCATAATAACTTAGTAGGGAAGTATGTCGTTTTCAAATACACCAAAATCATTATCGTACTGAGTGAATGGGCCGAGGATTGTTGTGGTTGTGACTGTGGATATTATTGACTTCTTTTATACATTATTCGTTTTTGTTCTTGTCACATAAATTCACGACGAGTCGGAACTACAATAATCTATAATATTTGCTTACAAATTATATTATTTAAAAATTTATGGTATAAAATAATTTTATAATAAATTATACGTGATGAATGTGTAAAAAAGAAAAAAAGATAGATTTTCTTTAATAGAAATAAGAAAATAAAATTTAAATAAAGATAATAATATAATATTAAAGAGAGAGAAGAATATAAAATGAAATATTCTTTTTTGGAGTAAAAAATAGAGTAGTGGTTGAAGTAACTTTACTGCATTTTGGAAGAGAAAAAGGGAGGTAAGGGTTGGAGATGGCCTAAGTATATTTTTCTCAAAAACGTGCTTACGCGAACAAGCTACTTTTTTCTGCTTCTCTAAAACTGTTTCTGCTTCTCCTCAGAAGCACCTTTTTTTTCCCCTAAAAGCTTAGCCAAACACTTCAAATTTAAAAAAAATTATTTTTTTCTTATAAAAAATATACTTTTAAACTTAAAAAAACCTGACCAAACATACTATAAGTATTCCTATCCATATATTTATGCGCATGAAAAATGCATACATATTCCTTTATGGTAGAGTGACTACGAGAATTATTCGAGGGATAAGGGGAATTAGACAAGAGGTCCAATTTTGATATTCATATTCAGAGCTTTCAATTCATGGTTGGAATATTTTTACAGTGGCCTCCAGCTTGCTGTAGTAACTCAGTTCTGCCAACATAAACGTGCAAGCTTATTAAGGTCAACTTCTATAGTTGTCGTAGATAACTTTTATTTGTCTGGAGGAATAGTAATATACTATTCAGTTACGGCGTCTCGTTCATAAAGCAGGTAAAACAACTGCTTTAAGCCTCATATTAGTTGAGACACCATTTTCCCCGACTAATAGGTTATATAAAAAAAGTTTTAAAACAATTATGTGAAGTGAAAAGGTTTGATTTTTTTATTTAACAAATAAATAGATGAAGGATTTGCAACTGCTTTGATTTCTGCCAAGCAAATTGCATTTGAAATTAATATCGAACCCGAATTTCATAAAAAACGTCTAATATATAGGAAGAAACAATGTTAATAGTGAAATCTCAAAATCTTTGGACGAGTCCTTTAGAGTTTATTACTTTTTATACATATTTTCTCTAGTCCATAGGCAATGCCTTTTTAACCTTTATTGTGCCCCTTAAGAAAATACTGTCTCCTAGATCAAAAATATATTTTGACTGAATTATCCTAAATTAAAATTTATATGTTGTTAACTTGACACATTGAGATATGTAAATAAGGGCAACATTTAGAAAAAGAAAGTTTAATTCCTTCTCGATTATATAAAAGGACACTTATTTTGGACCAAATAAAAGTAAAAAAAGTCACTTATTATGGAACGAAGAGAGTAGTAGATGAGGTTATGTTTTCACTTTAAAATAGATTTAAACAATTAGAGGCATATGAAAATATTTTTAGTTTTCTATTTAGCGGTTAAAACTGAGATCATTAGATGATGGAAATCTGAAAAAATATTACCTTCATCTTGAATGCTCCTTAAACCATAATAATCAATCGGATATTGATAGTTTAGATTTATTTTCTGAATTAGAATATTAAGGAAAATATTTCAATTAGCGATAACAATTTTAATTGATTAATTTCCAAATGGGATTTCCAATGAAGTTTGTGCAATGAATAATGGAATGTGTCACTACTGTCAATTATACTATCATGGTTAATGGAGAACCTACTCCACCATTTGATGCTGCTAAAGGCGTGCGACAAGAAGAACCTATTTCCCCCTTTCTGTTTGCGATTGTGATGGAGTACCTCAGTAGAAGTCTCAACAAGCTAAAGGAGTTAAAGGGATTCAAGTTCCACCCTAGATGTGCTAAGTTAGGGATTACTCACTTAAGCTATGCAGATGATTTGTTGCTATTTGCTAGAGGGGATGTGAATTCTATCTCTCATATGCATGACTGCTTCAGCCACTTCTCTCAAGTGTCTGGCTTACAAGCAAACTTGAAGAAGAGTTCAGTCTACTTTGATGGAGTTCGGCAGAATACAAGGTTGCAGATTATTTAAAAATTGGGCTATACAATTGGTGAATTGCCATTCAAGTATCTTGGTATTTCTCTTGCTACTAAAAAACTTTCCCTGATGCAATGGTATCCTTTGATAGATAAGATAGTAGCCAGGATAACCTCACGAACTGCAAAGAAACTCTCATATGCTGGCAGAGTTCAACTTGTACAAACTGTACTATTTGGTATTCAGTCATATTGGTCACAACTATTCAGTATTCCAGCCAAGGTCATAAAGATGATAGATGCCTACTGCAGGAGCTATATTTGGTTTGGTATCAATACTATTACTAAAAAAAATTTGGTAGCTTGGAATAGGATGTGCACTCCTAAGTCTAGTGGAGGCTTAGGGTTGATCAATATACAACTATGAAACAGAGCAGCTATAGCTAAACACTGTTGGGATGTGGCAAGCAAGCAGGATAGACAATGGATAAGATGGATTCATGCATTCTATATCAAAGATAAGAAGTTAGAAGACATGGCAATCCCTCAACATGCAAGTTGGATGGTTAGACAAATCCTAGGAGCTAGAAATGTTCTACAACAGGTTCAACATAAACAGATGTCCAAGAGGAGTATGATTAGCCAGTTCTACATTCAGCTAATGGGAGATAGACCTAGAGTTCACTTGAAGTGTAAGATGTTTATAAATAAAGCTAGACCTAAAGCTATATTCACAATGTGGTTGCACTTGCATGGGAGGTTATTGACTGTGGACATGCTGATCAAATGGGGGGTAACAGTTGAGCCTAAATGTGTGTTATGCCAGCTTCATGATGAAACCAATGAGAATTTGTTCGTGGATTGTTTCTTTACTAAAGCAGTGTGGCTTCATCAGAAAAAAGTGTTTCAAAATTAAAATTGATAAAACCTTACCTAATGCCTCAAAGATATTAAACGAATTAGCTATATCGTCAATTAAGAAAGACTTAATAGGAGAAATTGATTATAAAAATTATTAATAACTTTGCATCTAAAAAATTAGAAAAATAGACTTCAAATAAAATAAAATAATTTTTTATTAAAAAATTTAAGGCCCCTAAGTTTGGCTTTAGGCCACGAAAAAGGTCGGGCCGCCCTGTACTCCATTAATCATACATCGTTTTCATGTGTCTAAATTTAAAATTGATTTGGTAAATATGCCTTTGATCAGCTGGTATATACTCAGGTGCGGACCTATGTTGGTTCAAGCGGGATCGTTGGGAGTGCAAGGTCTAGGGATCAATTCTTAGCTACTTCCCTTTCAGGTGCGTTTCTGTTTTTCCAGAAATCGTAGATTTAAAAGACCCACGGCCCAACTTAAAGTATGCTGATTCCAGAAATATTATTCTTCTATTTCAGTTTCACTCTTGTTTATATTTCTTTTGATTGTCAAACACTTACTTTTATTTTTTATTATTTGTTTAAATATAGCATATTTTCGTAGTTCCAAAATTCTTATATTAAACAAGTTATTAATCCAGTTTAGTTTATAGTTCTCTTTATTAATCCAGTAAATCACATGAATTTAATCCTAAATACGCCAAAAAATAATTTATTTGAATTTGGTCTTGTTTATGGCAATAGTAAATTTCACGATCTCCGAATGACCTGAAATTCGGTAGGATCATTGAAAACAGTCAGCTAAGAAGAACTCACTGCTATGCAGTGAATCACATCGTATTTTGATGATTCGAGATCGTTTAAATGAGTTTTTTGGAGGTTTGGCGGATTAAAATGTGATTTATATACGAAAAGTCATTCTTTCAATCATTTTATTTATGTTTAATCTAGAACATGATAACTGTCATGGGCGGCTTTCCATCCATGCCCCATGACCCCTTGGACGCGCCCCGTGG
>ML248594.1:6981-18500 GCA_005239495.1 Nicotiana undulata | reverse complement strand
AATCTATTCAATTCGATGGTAGAATGTAAATATCATTTCAAGAAATCAAAGTAACTAATTAATCTGAAGCTAATACGCGAAATTAGGAATTTTGACCAAAACGCCCCTCGGGCCAACGTTTCGGAATCGGGAAAATTTTATATTTTCTAAACCCTTGTTCGCTCACGAGTCTAACCATATGAAAATCTCTCAAATCGGAGGTCAATTACCTAATCAAAACCCCAAAATTCGTTCTAGGAAGTTTCTTCCAATTTTTCCCAAATTTTAACTCAAAAATCTCGAATTAAGGGTGGAATTTAAGATTAGAATCATGGAAATTAACCTATGATGGTTAGAAATCACTTACCTTGAAAACCCAGGAGAAAATAACATTTGGGTTCGAAATGGGGTTTTTAATATTCTGCCCAGTCATTTCTTCTATGCGATCGCGGAGAATCCTCTGCGATCGCGGAGAGTAAGTATCCCACGCGCCCAAATAACCCAATGCGATCGCGTACAGTGACCTGCGATCGCGTACCCACACGCCCCAAGACCTATGCGATCGCGACCTGCTGAATGTGATCGCGTAGACCAAACTTAGAAAGCTCTGCGATCGCGGACCATACCTTGCGATCGCAGAGAACAAACTCGAGGCTTCCATGATTTACCCTCTGCGATCGCGTCTAATGTCCTGCGATCGCAGTGAACCAGAAATTGCTGGTGTAAAAACCAGCAAACCAGCAATGGGTTAAGGCCAAGATGTGTCCGTTTGAACACTCGAAACCCACCCGAGGCCCCCGGGACCCCAACCAAAACCACCAACTAGTCCAAATACCTTATTCGAACTTGGTCGAGCGTTAAAAACATGCTCCATAACATCAAAATCATCAGATAAGCATAGATTCAAGCCTAAGAACTTAGGAATTTTCAAGAATTCACCTCTGACGCCGAACCACGTCTAAACTCGTCCGAATGACCTCAAATTTTGCACACAGGTCATAAATGACATTCCGGACCTGCTGTCCCTTTCGGAATTCCATTCCGAGTCCGATATCAAAATCTCACCTATCGGCCGAAATCGCCGAAATTCTATCCTTCGCCAATTCAAGCCTAAACCTACGTATGGCCTCAAAAACACATTCCGAACACGTTCCCAACTTCGAAATCACTCAACGGAGCTAATGGAGTCGACGGATTTCCATTCCGGATCCGTCTTCACACAGCTCCCGCTCCGGCCCAATTTCTAAGGTTAAAGCTCACCTTAAAGGACTATATGTCCAAAAACACTCCAATTTTCATCACTCAACGCTCCGACTCGTTCCATTAACCTAATAAGACATGGGAGGAACAGTTATCCGGGGATCGGGGCACTAACTCTCCAAAACGACTGGCCAGGTCGTTACAGTGATGTAGGTGATGCCGCTTGTAATCCCCTTGCAAATTCTTGCAAAGCTTGGCTCACATATTCTTCACTCATTTGCTTTACTTGATATTGTTCTACTGTTGGGTCATTATCGTGGTTGTTATTGTTGTTGTTGTTGGATATCTCTTGGGATGGTTCCCTTGAACCTCTTGGGGATGGAAGAGGGGATGGAGTCCCATTTCTCTACTGGTTATTGTCGTTGGGATTCGACATAGTTAAGAGGATATCGCTTTGAGAAGCAAACAAAGATTAACAAATTTTCGATAACGGAACCAATTTGTTTAACAAAAGAATTAGATCCTTTGACCAAAGCTATTTTTAGGATGAACACGGGTTTCTGATAATCCAGAAAATAATAACAAATAAAAAAGAAGTAAGTAAATGGACAATAATATGATGCTTAGAAAAGTAAAGTGTATTGTATTCGTAGTTCAAATGTTTTTTACAAGTTAACTTGTATTCCCTTATATAGGGAATTCTTCAATATAACGTCTACCTTTTGCAATGATAATACATTAATGACTAATTATTACATTAATATAATGTTACAGTGAATAACCGTAATTGTTGCGTGAAGGTTGTGTAATGTGCGGATCATTAATTGAAGACCTTTGATTCTTCCCGAAGCTCTGTCCGGATTAATTCTGACTGTATCTCTTCTTTGTCTCAATCAAGTTGAGTTTTCCGTAGCTGATTACTTCGTAGGTAAATAATGTCGTGCCTATTTGCCTCGCGCCTCCTTATAGAATCATGTCCAACTGTCATGTTTTCCATGTTCCACGTAACTGGCTGAATCATCAAGAACTATCATACATGTGAAGCTCTTTTTACCAATACACCGTTGTCAGCGGATTTTTGACCGATGCAGCGAAAAGTTGCTACTTTGCTAAGTTTCCAGATTTTCACTTGCACTGCATTCACCAAGTCCTGCATCAACTTCACAACTAGTTAGTTCACAAAAATCTACCTACCAAAAAAAACCAAAAACAAAGAAAAGAAAAGATTGTGTTGCCTCCCAAGAAGCACCTAATTTAACGTCGCGGCACGACGCAGGTTACCATGTTCAGAGGAATTTCAGCAACGCCACCACATGGCTATCATCAAATTTACCCAGATAATGTTTGACCCGGTGCCCATTCACACGAAAAATCTCCCAATTCTTGTTTTTGAGATCAAGAGCACCAAAGGGTGTAACCAACACCACTTCAAATGGGCCACTCCACTTGGACTTGAGTTTTCCCGGGAAGAGACAAAGTCTAGAATTGAAAAGAAG
Organism: Nicotiana undulata; assembly: GCA_005239495.1. Lineage (NCBI taxonomy): Eukaryota > Viridiplantae > Streptophyta > Magnoliopsida > Solanales > Solanaceae > Nicotiana > Nicotiana undulata. The sequence continues at coordinate 15,825 of ML248594.1, read as the reverse complement.
CACCAAGTCTCCCACTTTGAACTCCCGGTCTTTGGCATATTTTTCATGGAGGTACTTCATTTTCTCTTTGTACAAGGAAGATCTAGCATATCCATGGAATCTAAACTCATCTAGCTCATTGAGGTGGTCAACTCTAAGATTTGCAGTTGTGCCGTAATCCAGGTTCAACTTCTTCAATGCCCATAGTGCCTTGTGCTCCAATTCCACCGGAAGATGACATGCCTTGCCATACACCAACCGGTAAAGAGACATATCGATGGGTGTTTTGAAAGCAGTTCGGTAAGCCCAAAGAGCATCGTCAAGCTTCTGGGGCCAATCAGTCCGATTTGCATTCACTGTCTTGGCCAAAATGTTCTTGATTTCACGATTAGACACTTCAACTTGGACACTTGCTTGAGGATGGTAAGGAGTAGACACTTTATGATTGACTCCATACTTGGCTAACAATGAATCAAAGGCCCTATTGCAAAAATGAGATCCCCCATCATTGATGATGGCACGGGGTGTCCCAAATCTTGTGAAAATATTCTTCTTTAGAAAATCAACCACACTACGGGCCTCATTGTTGGGAAAATAGATGGCTTCAACCCATTTCGAAACATAGTCCACCGCCACAAGTATGTAGGTGTTTCCACATGAACTAACAAAGTGCCCCATAAAATCAATTCCCCATACATCGAAGATATCCACCTCACGGATTGTAGTGAGAGGCATTTCATCTTTCTTGGATATGCCACCCATTATTTGGCATTCATCACACCGCTTTACCAACTCACTCGCATCCTTGTACAAAGTAGGCCAAAAGAAACCACAACTTAAGGCTTTTGAAGCGGTCCTTGCCCCTCCATGATGACCACCATAAGGTGAGGAGTGGCATGACTCAAGAATTGACCCTTGCTCTTCTTCGGGCACACAACGCCGAATGACACCATCATTGTATATCTTGAATAAGTACGGTTCATCCCAATAATAATCCATGCTATCCCGTCTAAGCTTCTTCCTTTGGTTAGAAGAGAGCTCAAACGGGACAACACCGATGACAATGAAGTTGGCGATGTCCGCAAACCATGGCATTTCTTGCATAGAGACGGAGAGAAGTTGTTCATCCGGGAAGCTATCATCAATCTCAAGCCCATCACTTGGTATCCCTTGCTCCTCCAAATGGGAAAGATGGTCGGCAACTTGGTTCTCACTCCCCTTTCTATCAATGATTTCCCAAATTAAACTCTTGAAACAATAAAACCCACCGCATAAGTCTAGCCTTGGAATCCTTCTTCATCATAATATACCAGAGTGTCGCATGGTCAGTGTGAACTATGACCCTTGCATCCATAAGATAAGGATGGAATTTCTCCATTGCAAAGACTATAGCCAACAACTCTTTTTCGGTGACGGTGTAGTTCATTTGGGCGTAATTCATTGTCTTGCTTGCATAGTAAATGGGGTGAAAGATTTTGTTCACCCTTTGGCCCAAAACCGCCCCCATAACCACATCACTAGAATCACACATTAGCTCAAAAGGAGAGCTCCAATCTGGCATGGTGATAATTGATGTGGTGGTTAGCTTTTGCTTCAACAACTCAAATGCACTCATACAATTTTCATCAAAGTGGAACTTGGCATCTTTTTCCAACAATTTGCAAAGAGGGTTCACTACCTTCGAGAAGTCCTTGATGAAGCGCCGGTAGAACCCCGCATGCCAAGAAAGCTACAAACTCCCTTCACCGAAGTAGGAGGAGGCAATTTGGAAATGACCTCGATCTTGGCCTTATCTACTTCAATTCCATTTCTTTAGAACTATCCGCTCTTCAACCATAAAGTGACATTTTCCCCAATTGAGCACTAGGTTGGTTTCTTCACAACGAGCAAAGTCTTTATCAAGATTGTTCAAGCATTCATCAAAGGAGTCCCCGACCACGCTGAAATCATCCATGAATACCTCTAGAAAGTCTTCAACCATATCAGTGAAAATTGCCATCATGTACTGCTGAAATGTGGCGGGTGCATTGCACAATCCAAAAGGCATCCTGGAAAAAGCAAATGTCCCATAGGGACAAGTGAAGGTTGTCTTTTATTGGTCTTCTGGAGCTATCAAGATTTGATTGTAACCTGAATACCCATCCAAGAAGCAGTAAAAATCTCTCCCCACAAGTTTGTCAAGCATTTGGTCCAAGAAAGGCATGGGAAAGTGATCCTTACGGGTCACTTTGTTCAATTTGCGATAATCCATGCATACCCGCCAACCAGTGGTTGCCCTTGTTGGAATAAGTTCATTTTTGTCATTTTGTACCACGGTCATTCCACCCATTTTTGGAACACATTGGACCAGAGAAGTCCAAGCACTATCAGAGATTGGGTAGACGACCTTAGCATCGAGCCACTTGATTATTTCTTTCTTCACAACTTCTTGCATTGCTTCATTTAGCCTCCGTTGGTGTTTTACGGAAGGCTTTGCTCCATCCTCAAGAATGATCTTGTGCATGCAAAATGCGGGGCTGATCACCCGAATATCAGCAAGTGTCCAACTTATGGCCTTCTTCCTCCTTTTTAGCACTTTGAGAGTAGAGTCTACCTGCAATTTGGTTAGGCAAGATGAAAGTATAACAGGTAAAGTACGAGAAGGACCTAGAAATTCATACCTGAGGTGTGGTGGAAGTGGTTTTAACTCCAATGTAGGTGGCTCTTCAATTGAAGGCTTTGTTGGAGGAGTTTTCCGATTCTCCAAATCCAAGGATAACTTTCGAGGACCATATGAATAAGAACCCATGCCTTGTAGAGCATTGATACTCTCGATCAAGCCATCCACCACAATATCATCATGGTTCAATAAAGCTGCTTCCACGGGGTCTTCAACATTTATCATTGAGCTTGTTTCATCAATAATGACCTCGGTGACAAGGTCCATGAAAGAACACACCTCTGTGCTATTGGGTTGCTTCATTGATTTGCAAATGTGGAACACAGCCTTTTCATCGCCCACCCGAAAGCTGAGCTCACCGGCCTCCACGTCAACTAAAGCCTTCCCTGTTGCAAGGAAGGGCCTTCCCAAGATGATAGGAACTTCATAATACACCTCACAATCCAAGATAACGAAATCCGCGGGCAAGATGAACTTGTCAACCCGTACTAACACATCATCAATGATCCCTAGAGGCCGCTTCATAGATCGAACCGCCATTTGAAGACGCATGGAAGTAGCCCTAGGTTGACCAATCCCCAAGGTTTTGAAGACCGAATATGGCATCAAATTTATGCTAGCTCCGAGGTCGCACAACGCCTTGGCAAAATCCGCGCTACCAATTGTACAAGGAATGGTGAATGCCCCGGGGTCTTCAAGCTTGGGTGCCACTGAGTGCACTATTGCACTCACTTGGTGAGTCATCTTATAGTTTTGCACTCCATTGACCTTTTCTTTGTGACCAAGTCCTTCATGAACTTGTCATACCCGGGCATTTGCTCTAAAGCTTCAACCAAAGGAACATTGATGGATAAGATCTTCATCATATCGATGAATTTCTTGAATTGGTTCTCATTCTTTTGCTTTGCCAACCTTTGAGGATAGGGAGGAGGAGGCCTAGACAATGGTTCCTTTGCTTTTGACACAACCGGCTCGGGAATGTCAATTACATGTTCCCTAGACGGGTTCACATCATTTTGAGTTTCCTCCTCATGGTCATGAATATCAATCCTCACTTCACTCGTTGTCGGCTCTTCCACCACATGCTCAACCTCAATCGGAACCTCATCATTTGGCAATTCATCACCATCACCAACAACTCTCTTTTTCTTTGAAGAACTAGACTCACCACCTCATCCACTTCTCGTGGTCACCTCCATGGCATGACCGGTATTGTTGTTGTTGTTCCCACCCTTGGGGTTCACCACCATATCACTAGGTAGTGATCCCTTCGGGCGTGTGTTCAAGGCTTGTGAGATTTGTCCCATTTGAACTTCAAGATTTCGAATGGAAGTGTTATGGGAGGCAAGTTGAGCATCAGAATCCGCATTGCGTTCCATCATTTGTTTGAACATTTTCTCAATTCTACCCATGTCATTACTTGAGGAACCTTGGACTTGTGATTGATAGGGGGTGGATTGTTGGGTTGTTGATACATCGGGGGCCTTTGAAAGCCTGACCCCCGATTAGCGTTTCCACCCAATTGTTGTTCCCGCTCCAATTGTTGTTGTTGCCTCCCCACTGTTGGTTGTTGTTCCCCCAATTGCTTGAGTTGTTATTATTGTTCCAATTTCCTTGTCTTTGATTGTTCCAATTTTGGTTGTTGCTTTGATTGTTCATTTTCCCTTGAAAATTGTTGGCATGCATCACATCTTCATCTTGATCATCATAAGAATCCTCTTGACTATACCCACTCGCTCCTTGGTCACATTGAACATTGTTGTTTTGCATTGCATTTCCCCGAGGTCTTCGCTTGTTCAAACATTTACCCCCTCCATGGCATGAACTTTCTTAGGCCCTTGTAGTTGTTGAAGTTGCGCCTTAGCAAGTTGATTCATGGTGGTAGTAAGCTTGGCAATTGCTTGACCATGTTCTTGAAGCTCTTTGTGAAGGCCATTAACACATGGATCACCCTGAGGCACATTAGCTCTGCTTTGCCATGCTGACGAATTGTCAGCCATTTCATCTAGGACCTCACATGCCTCATTGTAGGATAGCTTCATGAAGTTTCCCCCAGCCAATTGATTGACCACACACTGATTGGTGGTATTTATGCCTCGGTAGAATGTCTGTTGTATCATGGCCTCATTCATGTCATTGTTTGGACACTCATTTACCATGGTCTTGTAGAGCTCCCAAATCTCATGAAGAGGCTCATTTGGCTCTTGCTTGAAAGCCAATATTTCATCTCTAAGTGTTGCCATGTGACTAGGGGAGAAGAATTTTGCAATGAACTTGTCTGCTAGCTCATCCCATGTAGATATGGAATGGTTGAGAAGTCGCTCCAGCCAGTCAAATGCTTTCCCTCGGAGAGAGAAGGGAAATAGCCTAAGCCTTAATGCATCCTCTGAGACGTTTGTTTGCTTACTCCCCCAGCAGGTATCAACGAACTCCTTTAAATGCTTGTAAGCATTCTGGTGTGGAGCTCCTGTGAAGTACCCACGCTGCTCCAAGAGTGTCAGCATCACATTTGTGATTTGGAAGTTCCCCGCCCGAATTCTAGGCGGGACAATAGCACTCGCGTACCCCTCGTTTGGTAGCACCCGAGGGGAAGCTCTGGGAGGTGGAGGCGGGGGAGGGTTTGGAATATCCCTATTAAGATTGGCATATCGGCCCCGTCTTGGGGGTGGTACTTGATTTAGATCATCTTCTCCATTGTCAAACACCTCCTCCCCCGGAATAATATTACCTAAAGGATCCGCCATTAGTACCTGAATTGATTCAACACACACGTCAGCAAAATAAGGAATGAAAAACACACTACACCATTATTCACGAAGATAATCAACACCGTAAAAGCTCCCCGGCAACGGCGCCAAAAAGTGATCGACTCCCGCCTATACCACTAAAGAGTAGCAAGCACGGGGGTCAATGCAGCTTTTACCCGAAGGGTCGGGATTGATTTCCACAGGGAGCTATATATGTTGGAGTCGAGTGTCCAAGTGATCTAGTAGCGTGTTGTGTTCTTAATTGCACTTCACATAAAAAGTTTTTGCAATTATACTATGGTTTTAGCCTAATTGAAATTACGAACTAGCTAACTAAAATCTTTTTGAAGGTTTTCTCAGTTGATAAAAGGGACTAGGGTTGTGACTTCCACCTAGGTGAGCAATTAACGGGTCTAAAATCTAGAGTGAGATTGTGAAATAGGGATTTATGGTATAACCTCATGCTAAGGTACTCACCCACTACCTCTCGGTAATATGGGTTACTTTACCCAAAATTGGCCTTCTCAAGCACAATTGGGTCTTTCCATGAACCACACGAATTGGCTCAAATCAGGTGTAGCTATCTTTAGCATCCACCCTTTTACTGGGGCTATCAACCTCTTGAGCTGATCCCAATATTTTGTTAGCTTAATTACCTAGACTTGAGTCATCTTTCTCAAAAGTGACCCTAGTCATAAAGGCTTGACATAGTGTTTGCAACCACTAAATCTGAGATTTACGCATAAATTAAGCTAAATACCAAACACCCATACACATACTCGCTCTAAAATTGAAAACACATTAAGTACCCACACTAGGGATTGGGTAACAACCCTAGATAATGAGTCTAGCTACTCATGAATGAAGAAGAAACACAAGTAGAAGATGGATTTAAGCTCATAATTGTGATTTACAAGATACTAGTTGAAGAACTAATGTTAAAACTATGCTAAAATAACTCAAAATGGCCAAAAAGTATTGTTCACGTGTTCTCTAAACGGCCGATGCCCTAAAAAAGGAAGAAAAGATTTATTTATACATGGCTGAAAAAACTGGACAAAAATGCCCCTACGGAGAATCCGCTCCTAGCGTAATTCTGAGCGCTAGGGTAAAAAGTGGCTTCCGTTGTAGCGGATTAATGACCACTGCAATGATTTTTTAACTTTCCAGTTCTCTGATTCTTCAACTTCACGCCCAACGGAATACTGAAGCGCTGCAACAGTGGCTGGAGCACGGCAGCGGAATAATACCGTTGACCGCAGAATCATAAAGTCCCATCTTTGCCCATTCTCTGATGTTTGCCAACCGCGTCCAGCAGATAATTGAGCAATGCAGCGTTAGATGGATCGCTGCAGCGGAAAAGTGGCGCGGACAACGCTTTGGATGGCCTTGAAAGAACAGCTCTCTGAAGTTTGCATGGCAGCGAAGAGAACTCCGCTGCAGCAAAGATTCAACCGTTGCGGCGGAAAACTTGGCGCTACAGCGGTTTAGCTGGTTTCTCGGATTTTGCAAGTTCTGCTTCTTCTTTTTTTAGGTCTTTTGGATCAATGATTACAAATCAACTCAGTTCCTGCAATTCAAAACACTTGCATCAAATATGGGGTTAATTAGGCCAATTGTTGCCTCAAAAATTTAAGAAAAATGAGTTAATAGTAGTACAAATCACTAGTTATCAATGTACTCACTAAAGTGTGACTGATACTTCTCAGGTTCATCTTCGATCAGAATCTTCATATACGTAGAAACATGACCACCATAAATGTAGTTGCAGTGAACATCAACATCAAGTTGCTTAGAATCCTTGCTGAATCTAGCAAACCTCTTCTCACTGTGAGGGATATCAAGTCCACCATCCAACGCACCCTTAAGATCACCAAAGACACGGTTTCTTGTAGTAGTCCTTACAAGGCCAACATCCCGTCATCATGCTTTCAGCATGTTCAACAGAGTAATCCTCTCCCATTGACCTCAAGGTTCCCTTGATACTCCTCGTCCATTTCAAGATTTTTGAGAACTCATCGTGCCAAAAGAAGTTTAGTACAGTAGGCAACAACATAATTTGTCAGTCCAACTTCAAGGCCGTAACGAGGCAGCTCATTAGCATAAGCAGAGGCAAGAATCATGTCACCAGCAATACTAGCTAACACAATTTGTGCAATTACGTCCTTGTTAGTAAATCAAACAACCAAACGATATTTTGGAGTGTTGTACTTGTTTTTGTCCAGATTGATCAATCTGTTCCTGGCTCTGTAGTCTGTTTTTCCCTCTCTCCTTCTCTTGAATATGACCTAGAAACGCTTGAAATAAGCCCCTGTCTTATGGACTTTGATGAAGGTCATTGTTGCTCCCTGAAAAAGCTCCGGTGGCGGCCGCGAGCGAGTGGAGGAGTGGGGGAGTAGGGAGGGGGATGAGAAGTTGAGAATCAACTTTAGGCATGCTGATCTGTAGTTGAAATTGCATATTTAAAGTTTTTTTTTCAAATTTAGAACTTCGGTGTAAAGTTGGGTTTTGGAAAAGCGTAACTTTAGAGATTTGACTGAACCAGGTAATTCTATGATGCATCGCCCATGGTAAAGCGCCTTCTTCACTTCTTGATCCTGCCACTAAATAAATTAAAGCACAGTCCTCTCTGCATGACCCATTGGACGCCGAATTTACTTGAGAGCATACACCAAATCTCCAAGATATATTTGCAAATATGAACAAATGGTGTGTGTGTGTGTATATATATATATATATATATATATATATGATTTTATATTGCTCGAACTCTTATGCCAATGATCCTCCAAAAGTAGCGTATTTTTGGAGGATTCAACACGAATGAGGCAGTATTTTTATAAAGTACGAGCAACATATAACAAGCAGAATACATAATCTAATTTCCTTGGCATTTCCTACTTCCAATCTAATTATGTATTGAAATTCCTCCCATAGGCTTCTGATCATTGATCACGCCCCAACTATACCTCCTAAGAGGTCTAGCGGTCATTGCAAATATAATCCTATTTATAATTCCGGAGTCGAATCCCACAGAAAATTAACCTACTAATTACAACCACTAGATTCGCACTGATTCAATCAATCAACCTTCAAAAATATTAAATAACGATTTGAATGTTTACTAACTAAGAGAAAAGTAATTAAAATGCAGTAATTTATAACTAACAGAGGAAGTGTTGTGGACAAGATTTTGAAAAGTCTAGGGTTATGACTTCCCTATTGTCGGAATCTTCCCCGTTATGCGGGAATCTTCCCTGTTAAGCTTCCTATAAATTCGCCTAAGCATTCTCTAGCGATCGTGAGTACTTTGGGTTTCGTGTCTTCCAAGTAACTACCATAATTTACTAGACGTATTTTTCCGAACTATGCTAGTTGACTCTAATACACAGCTCACTAGGATCGCACCAAGGTTTCATTATTCTTAATACCACCTTTAACCCCCCCCCCCCCCCCCCC
>ML248593.1:0-20427 GCA_005239495.1 Nicotiana undulata | reverse complement strand
TATTCAAAGAAACACATAAATTCTCAGAAAGGTCAGAAGAACCCATAAATTTCAAAATAAAATTTTCAATACATCCAAGCTCATGATTATAACTTTCTCCAATAATATTCGCAACATCAATGAATTCTACATAATTGCTCACACTGTCACAAAAAGAGTCATAGATAGGTTCATGAAAGAGTATTTGATCACTAATGTCACAATAATCATGCATATCCTCTTTACTAGAAGCAAGCACTTTTACAGGCTCACAATCAACATGACTAGAGGAATGACTTCCCATCGAACAACAAAACTCACATTCTAGCAGTTTATCACATGAAAACTCATTAAGCACTTGAATAAGAGAAGAAAGAACATTTAACTGATTAGCAAGCCTCTTCTCATAAATTTTATGCCCCTTTCCACCAAGTTGGAATGCATAATCAGTGTCATACTCAATTTTAAAAGTAAGAAAATTACTCTTGCACTTGAACTTAGATATTACAGTTAATGACTTGATATGCATCAAAATATCACCATTCATAAAAATTATAAAGTCACCAACATAAGAAGTAAGAGTATAATTCATTACCTCCAAAAATACCTTAGGTGTTCTAGAAAGGCCAAGAATGTGAATAAACCAATTATACATACCATACTTGGACTTAATTATTAATGGAACAACATCACCTTTTATTCTTTTACGCAATAGCTCTAACTTAGCAATGCCTTTAGGGAGCTCCATGTTGTAAACCTGTAAATAAGAATCAAGATAGTCAAAAGGTTCAACAACAAATAAATTAACCAAGCTTTTGTCTTCCACCATCCAACAAGAATTGATTTCGCTAAATTCATGTTGGAATCCACTTAGATCCTTTGCACACATCTCTTGTGCCTCACCTCCCCTCTCAAAAGGTCTTTCCACATATGGCTGCACAAAATTACAAGAAGTAAAACAAAAAAGAGTTAATGGGTTAGGAAGTAAAGAAACTTTTTTCTTGCTTACACTCTCTTTGGCTTTTACCACAAGACTAACTTTTTTGTCACCCTTAGCCTCTTTTCTCTCACTAAAGTTTTTTTCTTTTTGTTCACTCAAACCCTCTTGTTTTTCTCTCTTTTCTTTTTTCTCAAGATCACTCTTTACCTTACTCAATATCCCACTCTCTTCACTACACACAACCTCTCCTTTTTCCTCTCTTGGGATGTCAACATACACTCCCTTACTCCTCTCATTCTTTTCTCTCTCATATTTTTCCATATTGTATTTAACAGTCTTTTCATCTTCACAAATTTGTGAGGGATTCAAAGGTCCAAGAATGAGTTTCTTCCCGTTAACCTCAAAAGAGTACCTATTTTTTCCCATGTTATATGAAGCTCTTATGTAGACATACCATGGCTTTCCCAACAAGATATGATAATTATTCATGGGAATCACATCGCACCAGATCGCATCCTCATACCTTCCAATAGAGAAAAGTAATAACACTCTTTTATCTACCTTTACCCCTCTCAACATGTAAGGTTCAATATGCTCAACACAAGGCAAGTTTAATTTCTCAACCATATAAGTGCTAATTGAGTTATAGCCAAACTCATTGTCAATTCTAAGGGCACAAATCGCAGACATCACATTAGCTCTTATTTGAAAAATAACTTTACCATTGTCTTCCTTCCATTTGGTATACTGTAAGTTTGCCTTTTCAAGTTGTTGAATCGTAACTCGCCTCCTTTCACTATAAATACCTGTTTGAGACATCTTGAACAAAGCAATATATATATCTCAAGTTTGGCTTTTCCCTCTAATGTTCTCACCTCTCTTGCCTTTTTCCACTCAAAGCAACTCTTGGTCGTTAATCTTTAGATTTATTAATAAACCTTACTAGTCACAACCCTTAGTGATAAGAATATGGACTTAGAAAAGAAAAGTGAAGGACCTAGGAAGAATAGGAATTGGTTAGTAGGAAAAAGAAGAAGAAGAATTTAGGAAACCCAAACCCACAAGAATAAGGAAAGAAGTTACCTTAATCTTCAAGAACTAGGATCCCCTATTGTTGTTTCCTTTTTTGATTCGGAAACCAAATAATACTTGAATTCTAAAAATAATAATGAGCAATAACACTTTTTTTGGGCTGATTTTCGTTTTTTTTATTGGTTTTTTTTTTTGCTCAAGAACCTCGCAAGATTATCAAGATTAAAATCTTGATTAGCCTATGCTCTGATACCACTTGATAACAACACGATAGGGGTTCGAGAACTACTAAAACAAATCAAGAACACATGCGGAAGCTAAAAGAAAAATAAATAAACAAAAAAGACGAAAAATTAAAGATGGATTGAATTCAAGAAAGAGTTTCTTGAATTCAAGAAGTCTATTCTTGAAATTGAATCCTAACAACAACAATTAGCTAGCAAAGAACTAATCACCTTTGGTAAAGACTTAAAAATAAGAAATAGATTGTGAAACCCGACCCTTTAGAATAAAAAGAACAACAATAAGCCTAAACTTATCACCTTTCTTGAATACCTAGAAGTGATCTAAGATTTCGAAAGAATTTAATCTTACCACCTTAAGTTGAGTCTTGAAGGTTGAAGAATAAATCCAAGAGTAGCCACACACAAGAGTGCAAGAAAAATCTCACAATTTTTTAGTGATATTGTCTATAATAATCTAAGTCTAAAACAAAGAAGACACCCTTTATATAGAGAGGGGTCACGAAATTGTACGTAAAAAAAAAGGAAATAAAGTCCTAAACTACTTTGGACAACAAGTCCAACTACCTCAGGAAAAGGAAAATACTAGGAAGCAAAAACCAAGTCATTCTTGGAAAGTAATTCCAAAAATCTTAGTAAAAAGAAAACATAACCTTAACTAACTAGGAAAGCAATAAATATAGTCCCATAATATATAGAAATAAGTCCCAAACCAATCTTGGATAGAATCTTGAAAATCTTGAAAATCTTGAAGGAAATTTGCAAGCAACTTGGCACAAACTTGCACTCAACATCTAGCACGGCTATTGTACCCTTTTTGGACATCAAGTAAGTCCTTTTTATGCTATGAAATCGTGACTTTATGTAGGACTTCATGGGCTGCAAGTTTGTACACATTTTAGGTTCCAAATTGGTTCAAAAGTTGACTGGCTAGGACCTTCTTCAAAGAATGTCTCTTGGGATCCAATCCTCCTCTTCTTGGACATAAACTTGGGCCATAAACCAATTTTAATATCTAGCCAGTTCATATCCTTTATCCTTGAGCTCTTTCATCCCAATTAACAACTTCTTTACTTGCACTTGATGTCTAATGACCTTGTTTGGCAAGACTTTAGCTTGACATCTTGTTAAAGGCCCTCTTTGAGATTCCAAAGCTTCATTCTTGTCCTTGAATAGATTTGAGCATCCTATGATGCTATCACCCGGGATCTCAGTAATCATGGAAAAATCAGCCCAGAACAGAAATGATATAATGTATCAACAAGGAATAACAGAGACTGAGGTATAATATGCAAGTAGGACTACGACTGAGTGCAAGTAGAAATAAGTAGGAAGATTCAACAGGTATCATAACCCCCGGGCCCACGCCTTTAGTCCAACAAATGCCACAAAACCCTCATTCGACCATGAGTCTAACCATACATAATTTGTCAAAATCCGACATCAAATCGTCACCCAAATCCCCAAATCAAACCTTCCAAATCCCTAGGCTCCAATACCCAATTTACACATTAAATACACACCAACTAGGTGAAAAATCAACGGGGAAACAAGATTATTGATATAAAAAAAATGAGCACAAGGGACTTACCTCAAGAATCCCCAAAACATGAGTTCAAAACCTTAAAATGAAGCCAAAATTGTGAACCCTTATTTTTATATGTTCTGGCCGGTCATTCATCTTTGCACACACTTAGCCACTTCTGCGACACTGCTTTTGCGGTCCCTCATCTGCATCTCCTCGCCTAATGCTACCATCCGCTTCTCCGGTCCAAATCCCGCATTTGCGGGTGCACATCTGCGCGAACTATTTGCTTTTGTGGACCAGTGGCTCCCAAGCCAATTCATCCACTGCGCTCCACAGTACACCAGTCCAATCTCCTCTTCTGCGCATTCTTGCTTGCACCTGTGAGCTAGCACCTGCAACCAATGTTTCGCATGTGCGATTGCACGAGAAGGCTTCAACTTCAGCAGTCTTCGATACTCAAAAATCGATCCGTTAACCATCTGAAATAAACCTAAGGCCCTTTGGACCTCAACCAAACATATCAACAAGTCCTAAAACACGATAGGAACTTAGTCGAACCTTCAAATCACCTCATACAATCATCAAAAACATGAATTCGCACCCCAATTCAAGCCTAATAAACTTTGAAACTTCCAAATTTGGCAAACGACGCTAAAACCTATCAAACCACGTCTGATTGACCTCATATTTTGTACACAAGTCTTAAATGACACCACAAACTTACTCCAACTTCCGAAAATCCAATCCAACCTCGATTTCAAGAAGTCCCCCCTCCCCTCGTCAAACTTCTGAAATTCCAACTTTTGCCATTTCAAGCCTAATTCTACTACGGACCTCCAAATAACAATCAAAAATCACTCAGCGAGGCCAACAAAGCCATCAAAACTCGAATCCAGAGTCATCTACGCATAAGTCAACATCCGGTCAACTTTCCAACTTAAGCTTTCCATTATGAGAATAAGTGTCTCAATTCATTCTGAAATCCTTCCGGACAAGAAACAACTACCCCGATAAGCCATAAAACAACAGTAAATCACAAAGTAAGTAGAAAATGGGGGAATAAGGCTACTACTCTTGAAACAACTGGCCGGGTTGTTACATCCTCCCCCTTCTTACACAAACGTCCGCCCTCGAACGGGTCTAGAAACATACCTGAAGTCTCAAATAGGTGAGGATATCTACTTCTCATCTCCCGCTCGGTCTCCCAAGTAGCCTCTTCAACTGGCTAACCTCTCAACTGCACCTTCACTGAAGTTATATCCTTTTACCTCAATTTTTGAACCTCCTGACCCAAAATAGCCACCAGCTCCACATCATAAGTCAAATAACCATCCTCCTAAACCGTGCTGAAATCCAAAACATGAGACAGGTTGCCAACGTACATTCGGAGCATAAAAACATGAAATAATAGATGCACACTCGAAAAAGTAGGTGGCAAGGCAAGCTCGTAAGCTACCTCCCCAATCCTCCGAAGTATCTCAAACGGCCCAATGTACCGAGGGCTCAACTTCCCTTTCTTTATGAACCTCATAACACCCTTCATGGGTGAAACCTTCAGCGGAACCGTCTCCACAACAATGTAAGCAACATTACGGACCTTCCTGTTGGCATAACTCTTCTGTCTGGACTGCGCCGTACAAGGCCGTTCTGAACCAATTTAACCTTTGTTACAGCCCATGTTTTCGTACATGAAAATACACCATAAGTAAATTAGTGAAAAATCGGAAATGAGATGTTACATCCCGCAATTTTTTACGTTAAAGTTTTGTCATAAGTTAATCGACATAAGTTCGGGAGTGAGATTACTTTGGGATTATAAGTATTACATTATTTCAAACAAGTGATAAGTAAATTCGTGAAAGTGAGAGGGTAAGGAAATCGAAGAAAATGAGTTTCATCGAAATTTGGAAATTTGGGGATAAATTACGATCCAAGCTATAATACCTCGTATTTATGGACTAGTGTCATACAAGGTACCGCATGACCATGATTGTAAGGTGTATAAAGTGTGGTAAAAGTGAGTAGTATTTTGAGTAACTTGAGATAATTCTTGATTATGTGGATAATTGGGTAATTATTGAATTTTAGTGGGAGATTAACTAATTAATTAAGCATATTTGGATAATATTAAGTGCTCCACTTGGCAGGAATTAAAAGTGACTCAAAAATTTAAAATATGACTCTTGGTTCATGAAGACTATGTGGCACAATTAGGGAAATTGTTTGGCCAAGTAACCCTTATCAAGTGGGCCCCACACCACTATAATAATGAGCCTCTCTAATTCATTTGAGAGAGATATCATACAGAATTGCATTGGTAACATGATTAGCTACAACAAAAGGCTTCTCTAAACACAAAATGAAGGTGGTCATATTCACTAAGTGACATATGAAGCTTCAGCAAATTATATGAGATTATATCATGTAATAGCAGCGTGAGATGCAATTATAAGAGAGCACGGTACAATCTTTCTCAAGAATATCATATGGATTTTTCCCTACTTCGATCCGGCGCTACGTGTTGTCGCAATTGACGTGTGTTAGAAGGATTGTCAAGAGGATCGGCTAAGGTATGTTAAGGCTATTCCTTCTTTCTTTTTGGTATGATCCATACGATACAAACGAAACGAGCAAATGCACAACTTCCATAAATGACTCTATTCATAGAAGTGCTAGAGATGTTTATGTTCTTGATTCCCCGTGTGTCCTTTCATTCTATCATCTGTTCATGGGATTCGAAAAATACGTAAGTTGATAAAGTCTATTTCATGATATTAATTAGAGGCATAATGGTCTTATAACGTTCCGAAAGATTTTATTGACGAACTTCTCATGCATTGCATTCATTTACATTGACCCATGACCAGATGACGTTATATACACGTATATATGTATATAATATGTATATAGGATATGGGAAAAGGTTACAGCGTTATATAAGCACCACCACCTGATCAGCTGGTATACGTTGATGATTTTGCCCCCAGTGGCCGAGATGATATGATGGGATGCCCTCAGATTCTTGATGATGTTATGAACACATGTACCTATGCACGACATGACATTTATATGCATAAACATGACACTACTCGGTACACTATTCGGTACATTTACAGAGTTATCCAAACTTACAGGTTGAGTCATTTACTCTAGGTCCTTTATATACTTATTTATGTACCCTTACATGCTCGGTAAATTATTCGTACTGACGTCCTTTTGTTGGGGATGCTGTATTCACGCCTGCAGGTATACAAAATTAGTTTGATGAGCCCTCATAGTAGACGGGGTAAGCATTCAGCAAAGGATTGGTAAGACTCCACCTCATTAGGAGTGCAGTCGAGTCTATGAGTCATCATGTTAGAATTTTTCTACAGACTTATGGGTAGGCCTGTACCCTGTCCCAATTGACGTCAAATACTCTTAGAGGCTTTGCAGACAGAGGTTAGTTTTTTACAGTATGTTAGAGGCTTTGACGACCCATTTGTATTCATGTTAGAAAGATGGTTCATTGATACACTGTTTTCCCACTTATAGTTATACATTACGAGTTGTGGCCATGTTGGCCCATGATAGCTAAAAAAAAAAGAGTTACATAGTGGTTCGCTCGGGCTATTACGGCACCGGGTGATAGCCACGCCTGCTCAGGTTGGGGCGTGACAAAGTGGTATGAGAGCAGTTCTGTCCTAGAGAGTCTACAAACCGTGCCTAGTAGAGTCTTGTTTATGAGTGTGTTGTGCACCACACTTATAAGCAGGAGGCTACAGGGCATTTAGGACTGTCACTCTTTCTTCTTACTCTAGATCGTGTGGTAGAGCTTAATTGTAAGAAGTCAAACTCCTAAATTCTATTTTATTCATAATACAATGATACCTACACCCGGAAAGATAGTTGGTAAGAGATATAGTTGTGGAAGAGTTGAGTCAAAGGAACTCGATTTTGCATCATGCTTATGATGAGTAAATGTAAGGTCTCCAGCAGACCATGTGTGTACTACGATGTGTGAGCTTCTGTAAAAAGAGCCCTAAGAAATGAATATCTATCCACCCATATGGTAAAAAACAACGAGAGAATCAAAAGGTTGATACAAGTTTCAACAGGTAAAAGAAGCAAGATGAAGAAGGGTACGAGGTACTCAGCTAGTGAAGATTAGCATTACTTACCACTCAGGAAGGGAGATATAAGCATTTTGAGTTACCTTCAACTGTAACATAGGTATGCATAATTGGCCACACCCATCACAGTTATGCCCTATAAAGAGCTAACAAGTATGGTTTAAGAGAAGGATGAGATATCAGGATCCCGCTGGGGTTAGAGTAACCCAAAGTGATGGATTGTTTGCATTAGTTGACATTTTCGAAGGATATTGCAAATGTGCTAATAGATCTCCTTGTGAGAACCCAAATGGTGCACTCTAGAATAGTACAACTAGATATGAATACTGGAATGTTCAAAGACAGGCACTAGAATCCTGGAAGGGATAAATATTACCTTAGTGTGGCTCCCGTCCCTAGTCAAGAAAGAATGTTAGGCAACTCGAAAAGCCAGTGGATCTCAAAGGGAGCTAAAAAGCAAGAGAATGTCTTGTGGGAGCTTTAAGAATAAAGTGATAGACATAAATGTTAGCATGGAAATAAGAAGAGAGTTAATCAAGCATTATGAGTAAGATGTGATACATGTATGACAACGGTAGATAAAAAAAATGGAAGTATTACAAAATCTATAGTCAAGGGAAGGAAAAGACGAGAGGTGTCAGGCCTTGAGGCAACAAAAGAGTATAGGTCATAAATTCACATCCTCATTTCGAGAAATAAGTTGTGATTACCAGAAGCAGAAGTTAGACCCCAGAGTAATAGAAATCAGTATGGATTGGTGAACAAGATAAACTAAACATGATTAGGGACTGAGTGATTTGGTGATGGTCGGCATCATGAGAATTTAAGATTGCGTTTCGGCGATGACAGAATGGACAACAAAAGAAGATTCATAAGAAATTCAGATAATGGTCATTCAGGAAGAAACTTCCCTAAATAAAGCAATGTGGGCAAAGTTAAGCTTAAGGGACTGTATGTACCAGTTACACTAAGTGTCACCCTCGCGAGTAAGGAATTTTTGTTATCCTTGGTATAGAAGTATTATCGCAAGGCGAGTAAGGGCCATCGATGATGTGAAAAGACACCAAAGATGAAGAGGTAAAACATCTATAGGTAGATCGTCGTAGCGCTAAATCTTAGTACTCCCTAAATGGGGGATATGGAGTGATGTGGCATTAAGTAAAAATTAAGTGGCTCTAGTAACTATGGAATAGTAAAAGAAGAATGCGGTAAAAATGAGAAAGGAATGAGGTTGCACTTATCCAAATCCTACGGATATGCTATGATTCCAGAACATTATGCAAACACGATGTCAGGGAGAGGAAGTAAGGGTTCCTGCCCGAAATGTTGTGGATAGATAAGGAGCCAGTGCGCGACGTAAGTTAAGACAAAGGGAATAACCCAAGAGGGATTACGCGGAATATAGATATGAGAATGGGCCAACGAATAGTTAGTAGCTGATTCAGGACGAGCCCAGTTATGGCTAGATAAGAGGATACAGACAAATCAATAGATTGTGCAAGAGAGCCAATGATTTTGACTCATTAAGTCCATATATAGGTGGCACATATGTGGCTTAGTCATCAAGTATGTGGGGCCAACACCCACCAAGCTTTAAAACATCTTTAATTGATCTTAAGAGATGTTGATATCTCTATCATATGAGAAAGGAAGGCTTCATCCAACTCAAACAACAATTTGCATCTTAGTATCTTAAGTAACGTGATTTTTATTGAAACAAAATTCAAGCAAGATCTCTTAGCATCTTAGGAAATGCAATTTTAAGGGAGTACGGTGCAATCTTTCTCAAGAATATCATACGGATTTTTTCCCTTCTCCGATATGTCGTTACGTGTTTTGTTGCAATTGACGTATGTTAGAGGGATTGTCAAGAAAATCGGCTCATGCATGTTAAGGCTATCCCTTCTTTCTTTTTGGTATGATCCAAATGATACAAGTGAAACGAGCAAATGCACATCTTTCATAAGTGAATCTATTCAAAGAAGTACTAGGGGTGTCTATGTTGTTGATTTCCCATGTGACATATTGTTATATCTTCTGCTCATGGGTCTCAAAATATTACATAGTTGATAAATTTTATCCAAAAGGTGTATTGATCTTATTAACATTTTTTTTGCATTTCATTCATTTATACATGTACTATTGACCCATGACCATATGACGTTATTACGCGTATATTATATGTATATGGGATATGGGAAAAGGTTACGGCGTTATATACGCACCACCACCTGATCAACTGGTATATGTTGATGATTTTGCCCATAGTGGCAGAGATGATATGATGGGATGCCCTCAAAGGCTTGATGATGTTATGTACACCTATATCTATGCATGACACGACATTTATACGCACGTGCATGACAATATAAATGTTTCAGGATTTTCAGGTTATTTAGATTACAGGCGAAATTCTTTATTCCATGTTTCATCTATGTCTTTTATGTACTGATTTTTATGCCTTACATACTCAGTACACTATTCGTACTGATGCTTTATTTCTCGGGGCCTGCGCTTCATGCCCACAGGTGCAGGTAGACAAGATAAAGGCCCCCCATCTTAGGATACTTGATCAGCGAGAGTTGGTGTGCTCCATTTGATCTAGAGCTGCTTTTGATCTTGGTACTATATGTTTGTATACATATACGGTATGAGGGGGCCCAGTCCCGTCTTTGTACAATTGTATATTATAATAGAGGTCTGTAGACAGATATGTATAGTTGGATAGTATGTGGCCTTGTCGGGTTCTAGTTTTTGGTGTATAGTTGTCTATAGAAGCAGCCTTGTCGGCTCGCCCTACCGTACTTCGCGTGTTTATGTATATATGTCTTTTGGATAGGTTTCCCCCACGTATGTTATTCTCGTAATTCAGCAGGTTATTGATAGATGTTATTCATGTTTATATCTTAGACGCATGTTTAAAGGTGTTCGACGGGTAGGACTCGGGCACTTGTCATGGCCCAACGGTTTGGGTCGTGACATTATTGATCATCTTGGATAGAACTACAAATTACGATAGTATTGTTTAACTCTAATCCCTGTGTATATGATATTATATTTTACTGTATTCGACTAGCGAGCATATTTAAGTGTATATTTTGCGCTCGTCAAATTTTGGCGCCGTTGCCGGGGATTGGCAATCAATAATGTTTGAAATAGTTTGTAGTGCTAATTCAGGAATTTTTCTTTTTATTTTATTTTTCCCTTTTTTACTTTTGGTGTTCTTTAGTTGTGCGCCGCCTAAAGGTTAGATTTGTGCATGACTCGATATTCTGGGAAAGAAGTGCTACCATACGAACCAGAGATAGAAAAACAACTACGACAGCTGAGGAAGGAAAGAAATCTCCCCGAGAATACAGAGAAGCTTGGGAAATCCTCAACCAAAGAAATTATTCATTAGACCACCTCCAGCTGCAACAAGCAATTTTGAGTTGAAGCAAGGGTTGCTTCGAACCCTTCAAAACTGTTGTGTCGTCAGAGAAAATATGAATTAAGATCTTAACAACCATTTAATGGATTTCGAGGAGATTATGAACACCTTTCAATAAAATGGTGTGTCACAAGATGCAGTTTACCCACGGATCAATTCGAACATGGGAGGAGATAATCAGAAGTTATTTTGATAAATATTTCTCCTCAGCTAAGACGGGCAAGTTTAGAAGAGAAATTCATAATTTCTACTAGAAAGATACTGAAACTATGTTTGAAGCTTGGGAGAGGTTTAAGGAATTAGTTCGAAAGTGTCACCACAGTGGAATTGAACTCTGGATGCAACTACAGAATTTTTGGGATGGATTGACACCGACCTCACGTAGAATATTGAGCAATGCAATTGGAGGCCAGTTGATGAAAAAGACTGTAGAGGAGATAGTCACAATTCTAGATGAGTTGTCTGAACATGCAAACTAGTGGCCCTCTGAGAGTGCTGAAAGAAGAAGATAAACTAGTGTTCAACAAGTTGTTGCTAATACATATGTGCAGGTACAACTTGATGTTATGGCCAAAGAAATAAGGAAGTTGATCTCAGTTTCGATACAAAGTGAGCCTCATGAAGCATGTGATATATGTGGAAGAGGACACCCTACTAATGAGTGTCAAGCCTCAACTGAGGAAGTGAATGTTGTGGGGAATTACAACATCAATGCAATGGGTCAGAAGCATCCCGATTGTTCAAAGAGTTCACCTGGGGGTAATGCAAATGCATGGAAACAAAACGACCCCAAATTTCAAGGACAAGGAGCTCCAGGCTTCCAAAATCAGCAGAGGCATCCATTTAAGCCTTAACAATCCAATCATCCTGGTCTAGAAGATATGATAAAAGCCTTCATTGTCAAGACAGATAAGAGGTTAGATGCTCATGGGGCAGCAATTCAACATCTAGAGAAGCAAGTGGGAAAAATTGCAACAATAATGTCTAAGAGAATTCCAGGAACTCTCCCAGCTGATACTGAGAGAAATTCCAAATAAACAGTGAATATTGTGACCTTGAGAAGCGGGCAAGTGTTGAAAGAACCCACTCCAATCCAAAACGAGGTAGTAGTTGAAAAGGAAAGTGGGGAATAGCTCGAGAATGAAGTTGATAAGAAGAAGAAAGGCAAGAAGGGATATGAGAAAAAGAAGGAGGAAACTTCAAAAAGGAGAAATTTAATGAGGAGAGCAGGCACATGCATGCACTACCTTTTCCCAAAAGCTGTATAGAGAAAAGCTGGACAAGTAGTTTGAAAGATTTCTAGATATGCTGAGACACGTTAATGTAAATTCTCCATTCACTAAAGTGCTCTCACAAATGCCAGCTTATGCCAAATTCTTAAAGGATATCCTTACAAAGAAGAGGAAAATATAAGAGACCTCGATGGTTAAGCTCAAAGAGCATTGCAGTGCAATCTTGCAAAACAAACTCTCACAAAAGTGTGAAGATCCATGGAGTTTTACCATACCTTTCTCTTTAGGCACTCTTAACTTTGACAAATCTTTATGTGATTTTGGTGCCTCTATTAATTTAATGCCTTGTCTATTTACAAGAAACTAGAGAATGAGAGATAAGGTTGGTGCCAATATCTTTGCAGCTAGCGGACCAAACAACTGTGATACCTGAGGGGTAGTTGAAGATATATTAGTTCAGGTAGATAAGTTTGTATTTCCTGTAGATTTCTTAGTGGTGAAGATGGAGGAGAATAAGGAGGTCCCCTCATCCTAGGAAGACCATTCTTAGCAACGGGTAGAGTAATCTCAGATATACACAATAGAAAATTCATGCTTAAAGTGGGTGAGAAGACGGTGACTTTCGAGATAAATGTAGAAATGGGGGTCAAAAAGGAGAAACCAACTGCAAGTGTAGAGTGGAAGGTGAAGAGTTCAAGAGAAAAGGCTCCGGTGATTGATAAAGATACAAGTGGGGTGTACCCCAATAAGGCTAAGAAGAAGCTATTTTCATGGATGTGTGCACTAGTTCGGGCGAGAAGAATGGATCCCAACTTTGATTCAGACCCCGACTAGATTTTCAGGGAAGTTTCCCTATGCGTTTTAATTGTGTATCATGGGGACATGCCACAACCTAAAGTGTGGGGTAGGGGATATTTGTATGTATGTATGTATGTATGTATGTATGTATGTATGTATGTATGTATGTATATTAGTCTTAGTTTTTGTCTGTAGTTTTAGTAGATTGATAGAAAGAAATTGAAGAAAGCATAAAAAATTGAAAATTTTCGATTTTTCCGGACAATGGATATCATTCGACAGGTTTCTTGAGGGATTAAGTTGAAAGAAAAAGACAAAAAGATTTTCTTTTGTTAGGTAGTTTATTAATTCTCCCTTGTTTTTTGTGTCGTAGTTCTTTTCCAAGGGTTTTGTTTGAATCGGGTATAGTTAGTTTTTATTTTTGTTAGTAGTAGGGAACCTTGCGATGTGATTTTAATTGAAAGCAGTATCTCTTGACTTGGTTATGCCTTGAGAATAGTGAGTGATTTGGTTGTGATGCTGAGGCTAAATGTTTTACTCTTTCATAAGTACCTTAAATTGTATGATCTTAACTTTGCTTAACTACTTTGACTAGAGTGTCTTTGAATCCAATCTCGAGTGAGTTATGTGCCACGTGTGGGTGTGAGGTTTTGAGTTATTCTGTGCATTGCATATGATGTCTAGAACTTGGCCCGTGTGTTTGCTAAGTGAAATAGTAGTCTTATTCAATCTTGGAAGTGATATAGGCATTTCTTTGTTGAGCCAATTGTATGATTTTACCTACCTAATTGTTATGTTTCTTAATCAACCCCTTTGAGCTTGTAATCCTGTTTCATTGGGAACCACATTGCAAGCCTTGCCCGTTTGTTTGAATTGACCATCTACTTGAACCTTTTACCTCTCATGAGCACTTGAATTTGTTATGAACTTTGTAAGAGTTGAAGTGTGGGGTGGTTGATTTAGCTTTTGAGTGGAACTGGTGAAATAAAGAGAAAGGTGCACTGTATTGAAAAAGTAAGAGCCACTTGAATTGAAAAAGAGAAAAGAAAAAAATGTTGTATTGTTGTGCAAAATATTCTTTGTTAGTGGTGATTCTTGATGTAACTGTGCTTAAAGAAGTAGGGAGTTAATGTATATTTATGTGAAGGTGGAGTTGGTTTGACATAAGTGTGGGGTTTTGACAGGTAGAGTGTATGTATTAAAAGTGTTTAGGGAGGTGTAGTCACTCTTATATCTTAATGTATCCTAACCATACCGCAACTTACATTACAACCAATTAACTTCCTACTTGATCCTTGATTGAATGAGCTCAATTAGTAGAGTAGTACACTATGGACAAGCCTATGGTTCGTCTTTTATGGCATATGAATGTTGTTTCTGAGAGTGAGTAAATTCTTTCTAACTTGAGTTCCTAATTGTTCTTAATTTCTATTGTGTGGCGAACTACTCTGTAGTGTTGTGTGAGAGCACTTGATTCATGAAGTAAAGGTAATACTTGACCTCTATGTTAGAGTAAGTGAGCAAGTTATGAATAATGTGTGGTACTTGTGAGCCAAATCTTGAGGCAAAGATGTTACACTATTGTGCTTAATCTATTTTAAATATTCTTGGTGTAATGAGTTAGGAGAGTTGTTTAAAAAGGTCGTGCCTTTATGAAATGTAGTGATTGCTCGATGACGAGCAATAGTTTAAGTGAGAGGTGTTGATGGTAGGCTATAATTACGTGTTTTAGTCGCTTATTGCACTCTAATTTGCTGAACTTTGAATGAGTTTGAGCTTTAATCGCTAGTGTTTTGCACTAATTGAGTGTTTTATGCCTTGTAGGAGTGATCCCGAACTATGTAGATGTTATGGACTAAATTCGAGTGATTTTGAGCTTTGAATTCTGAGTAAAAGCCCAAGGGATTAAGCCGAGATCGTGTTCGGGGGTCGAAAACCACGTCTGGATATCAAAAAGTCAAGAAAAATCCGTACTCTGAGAAACCATCACAACGGCAGGGCATGGGGCGGCGCGTAGTGCGCCGCTCCTGTACAAAACTCATGTTGCCTATCAGAACTAGCTCTCTGGACTTTCCCACTAATCCCCCGCATGGCGTGTCGCCCCATGCGGCGCGTCTGTGCAATGTTTATAGAGTAATTATCCTATTTCGCGCAAGAAAAGTGTTTTCGTTTGGGCCCAACCTTACTTGGTATATATACATGGAAAAACATTATTTTATGGACTTTTGACGCATCTAAGACTAAGGAAGTTGAGGAGGAGGGGGAGAAGCAAAATCACGAGGATTTCATTATTCAATCATCACTCAAGACATGAGTTTGGATCGTTTTATTTTTTCCTTTAACTTAAACATATTTGTGATGAATTAATCCATATCCATGCAGTAGTTCTCTTTAAGGTTTGATGGATTTGATGTATTGGTAATTGTTTGTAGGTTATAACTCTAGTTTTCATGTATTGAATCATTTTCGGATGATTTAATTGTTGCATCTATATTCCCTAGTTCATGTAATTGAGAGAGGCATAACTTGTTGATAGCTCAACGAACAAGGATAAAACTTTAGAAGCACCAAGAAGGTCATTCACAAGGTCTCAAGCTAAGGAGAACCAAGACAAGGTTGCTGGGCTTCAATGGGAGGTCAAGAAGGCACTAATGGTGGAAGAAAAACTCAAGAATTATGGAGAT
Source organism: Nicotiana undulata (assembly GCA_005239495.1). NCBI lineage: Eukaryota > Viridiplantae > Streptophyta > Magnoliopsida > Solanales > Solanaceae > Nicotiana > Nicotiana undulata. The sequence goes on along the minus strand of ML248593.1, from coordinate 4,450 downwards.
GATTTAGCTAAGTGCTACACTCATTTCATGGTCCAAGTCCAAATCCAAGAGGAGGTAGATTGGGGTCCAAGCACCAGTCAAAGAGGAATTAAATTAGGCGTCTAAATCACCATAAATCAGCTCAAGGAGGGGCGGCCAAGACATAGGACAATGAGTTAAAGTTCCTTATTTTATTTCCTAGTTTTTAGGGCATATTTGATGCTTGGTTTTGTTTTTATTTTCCTAAGATTATTGGAATTGCTTTCCAAGATTGACTTGGTTTTTATTTCCTAGAGTTGTACCTTTTCCTATGGAAGTTGGACTTGTTGTCCAAAGTAGTCTAGGACTTTATTTCCTTAATTTTTAGGTAGAATTTCGTGACCCCCTCCCTATATAAAGGGTTATCATCTTGCTTTTAGACNATTACTTTCCAAGATTGACTTGGTTTTTATTTCCTAGAGTTTTACCTTTTCCTATGGTAGTTGGACTTGTTGTCCAAAGTAGTTTAGGACTTTATTTCCTTAATTTTTAGGTAGAATTTCGTGACCCCCTCCCTATATAAAGGGGTATCTTCTTGCTTTTAGACTCAGACTATTATCAATAAAAATTGTGAGTTTTTTCTTGCACTCTTGTGTGTGGTTATTCTTGGATTTATTCTTCAACCTTCAAGTCTCGACTTAAGGTGGTAAGATTAAATTCTTTCGAAATCTTAGATCACTTGTAGGTATTCAAGAAAGGTGATAAGTTTAGGCTTATTGTTGTTCTTGTTATTCTAAAGGGTCGGGTTTCACAATCTATCTCTTGTTCTTTAATCTCTACCAAAGGCGATTAGTTCTTCGTTAACTAATTATTGTTGTTAGGATTCAACTTCAAGAATAGACTTCTTGAATTCAAGAAAGAATTTCTTGAATTAAATCTATCCTTAATTTTCCGTCTTTTTTTGTTTCTTTATTTTTTTTAGTTTCCGCACGTTTCTTGATTTTTTCCTTAGTAATTCTTGGACCCCTATCGTATTGTTATCAAGTGGTATCAGAGTATAGGCTAATCAAGATTTCAATCTTGATAATCTTGTGAGGTTCTTGAGCAAAAAAACGGGGAAAAAAAAAGTCAGCCCAAAAAAAAAAAGTCTTAGCACATTACTATTTTAGAATTCAAGTATTATTTGGTTTCCAAGTCGAGAAAGGAAACAAGAAGACAGGATCTTTGTTCTTGAAGATTAAGGAAACTTCTTTCCTTATTCTTGTGGGTTTGGGGTTTCCTAGATTTCTTTCCTTTTTTTTTTCCTACTAACCAATTCCTACTCTTCCTAGGTTTGGTCATTCCTTTTCTTTCTTTTTCTAAACTTCATATTCTTATCACTAAGGGTTGTGACTAGTAAGGTTTATTAATAAATCTAAAGAGTAACGACCAAGAGTTGCAGTGAGTGGAAAAAGGCAAAAGAGGTGAGAACATCAGAGGGAAAAAGCCAAATTGAGAGATATACATATATTGCTTTGTTCAAGATGTCTCGTACAGGTAGTGATGATGAACAAAGGGTTCTTCAAGAAGCCGAAATAAAAGGAAGGAATGATTTCACCTTGCAAGCTATGCACAATTTGAAAGGTGGAATTTTCAATTCCAAGAGATGAGGGACACCATTGTTGAGCAAAATATTACAATAGCTGAACTGCGTAGGGGAAATAACGCTAGACCCCAAGCTAGGAGAAATGTACCCCCTGCTCCCATTGTAAATCAAGAAAACCCTATCGACGATTTTAATTATGATATTGATTTTGAGAGGGTAGGAAGATATAGGAGGGTACAAAGAGGAAGACTAGAGGATGATAATATGAGTAGTATAAAGATAAAGATGCCATCTTTCAAGGGAACAAGGGATCCAGACTTGTACCTTGATTGGGAGAGAAAAGTTGAAGCCATCTTTGACTGCCACAACTATTCTGAGGGTAAGAAGGTTAAACTTGCTGCTGTTGAGTTCTCTGACTATGCGGCAATATGGTGGAAAACGTTTTCTAGGGACAGATTGCAAGAAGGACAAGAACTCGTTGCTACGTGGGCTGAGATGAAAAGGGTAATGAGGAAGAGATTTGTGCCATCACACTTTCAAAGAAATCTACAACAACGTCTTCAAACTTTGAGGAAAGGGTCCATGACTGTAGATGAGTACTTTAAGGCTATGGATATGGCTATGATCCAAGCTAATTGTATGGAGGAAGAGGAGGCTACAATGGCTAGGTTTTTGAATGGTTTAAATAAGGAAATAGCTGATGTAGTCGAATTACAACAATATGTAACTTTAGATGAGTTAGTTGAATTAGCTGTAAAGGTAGAAAGACAAAATAAAAGGAGACAACAATCTAGCTCATGGAGAAGCCGGCCAACTACTATTCCAAAGAAGCAATGGCCAAAATCCGAGGAGGCACCTACTCTTAAATTCCATGACGACAAGGGCGGGAGCAAAGTAGAATCCAGGGATGGGGGTAAGCCTTTTATTCCAAAAACTTCTACTTCTACTTCTTCTATTCAATGTCTCAAGTGTCAAGGGAGAGGGCATAAGGCTTATGAATGCCTAAGTAGAAGAAACATTCTAATCAAAGAGGATAGGGGATATGACACTGAAAAAAGTGAACCAAGTGAAGAACAAGAAGAAAACTTTGTAGAGGGTGAAGAAGGAGAAGAGATGGAGTACATTGATAGTGGGGTGAAATTTGTGGTTAGGAGGCTTATGCATATTAATTTGGGTCACTCTAATGAAGAACAAAGGGAAAACATATTCCGTGCCCGGTGTGAGATTAAAGATAAAATTTGTTCTATGATAATTGATAATGGGAGTTGTGCTAATGTTGTGAGTGCATATTTGGTGGAAAAGTTAGGGTTGGAATGGACGAAGCACCCTAGACCTTATAGGTTGCAATGGTTCAATGATAGTGGAGAGGTAAAGGTGAATAAGCAATGCATGGTCTCCTTCAAGATTGGAAGGTACGCTGACAAAATTCTATGTGATATGGTACCCATGCAAGCTTGTCATATCTTGTTGGGGCGCCCATGGCAGTATGATAGGAGTGCTTTTCACGATGGGAGGAAAAATATATACTCTCTTGAGCATAATGGCAAGAAATACATTCTTGCACCTTTAACTCCTTCCCAAGTGTATGAAGATCAAAAAAAGATGAAAGAATCAATGGGGAAACATGGGGAGGGATCAAAACAAGAGACTGAAAGGAAAGAAAAAGTGAGGTGTGAGGAGAGAGAGGGCAGCAAAGAGAGAAAGAAAAAGGTGGGGAAGAGTGAAAAAAAAGAGCATTGGTGAGAGGAAAGAGGCTAAGATTGAAAAAAAGTGAGTCTTGCAAAAGCCAAAGAGTGTTTAATTGCAAAAAAAGAGGGGATACCTATTATCTTGCTCACTTATTGTGATGACCCAAAAAGTCATCCTGAGTAATTCCAGCTAAATCTGTGTTCCGAGGCCTCGAAAGCCTCCGTTAATCTCACCTCGATATGCGTGCGCAGCCCGGGCAGGTAGCCGGGAAACTTCCATGTGAGAATTTGATAAAAATTGGATTTTTGAATTGAATAACTGAATAAAGTTGACTTTGGTCAACATTTTTGGTAAACGGATCCGGACCCGTGATGTGACGGTCCCAGAGGGTCCGTAAGAAATTATGGTACTTGGGCGTATGCCCGGAATCGAATTCCGAGGCCCCAAGCCCGGGAAATGAATTTTTAAAGAAAATTGTTTTCTGAAAATAATAAATGAATGTTAAAGTGAATAATTATGTGAAAACCTTGTTACCGGGCCCGTGTTATGGTACCGAAGCCCGGAACAGGTTTATTATATGTCGTTTGCCCTATCTGTGAGATTTGGTGTAAAACGGGTTTGATTTGATTGGTTTCGGGTCCAAGTGAGGAAAAAAATGGAGTTAATGAACTTGTGGGGTTTCTAAAGAATTTGAAATGTGGCTTGAGAAGTGATTTTATGTTCCCGAGGTCCGAATGAAATTCCGAGACCGGGAATAGTTCCGTTGTGTCGTTTATAACTTATCTGCAAAATTTGAAGTCATTCCGAGTGGTTTAGGCCGGTTCGGCGCGTTGAAGTGAATTCTAGAATTTCAAAGTTCTTAAGTTTTGAATTCAGGGGTTTTGGAGGGTGATTTTGAGTTTTAGCGTTGTATTGAGTGTTCTGTGAGCTCAAGCAAGTCCGTTTAATGATTTGGTACTTTTTGGTATTTTTGGATGGGGGCTCGGGTGGGCCCAGGTGCCTCCCGGACCCCGCGCGAGGCCAAAAACCACTGCTGGTGTACAACAGCTGGTGTGACTGCAGGTGCTGTTGCCCAGCCGCAGGTGCGGGACCGCCCCTGCGGTCCCAGCCTCGGAGGTGCAATCCCCAGCCCCTTTCCCAAAGTCCGCAAGCGCGAGACTCAGGCCGCAGGCGCGAGACCGCAGGTGCGGTCCAGGCCATCGCAGGTGCGACTATTCC
>ML248590.1:79646-90884 GCA_005239495.1 Nicotiana undulata | reverse complement strand
GGGGGGGGGGTAGGCTTGAGCTTATGTCATGTTTTGGTGACCAAGCAAATAGGGAGAAAGTAATAATACCTGAAAACCAGAAATTGTTTTCTCCTTATTATATTTTATTTAATGTACCCACAGTTCAGGTTAGCTTTAAAAATTAGTTCTCCCATTTTTTGGGCCTCTTTGTTGGTTCGTGTGGCATGCCTTATATGTGAAATAACTTATTTGTCTATTATATATTCAAGAATATTTTTTAACAAAAAATAACTTATACTAGAATACTTTGATATACAGTTTAAATGTCTTTTTGTCTCAAAGGAAATTGTATAAAGTTTAAGTTTTTCTGCATTGATTACGTAAAAAAGTTTATAAACTAGCCATTAGTAAGCTATACCGCGTGATAAGTAACACTTTAGAACATATTAACATCTTGTTTGGATGATTGTTACGTGTCATTTCATAATGAATTGTATTGTATTGTATTTTATTATATTATATGTATTGTATTGTTTGAAAAATATTTGAAAATATTGTATCGTTTGACGTCGTTTCATGATGTTTTGTACAAAAAATATGAAGAATAAACTTGCAACATCACTACGGAAAAACAGGATACGACATAGAATTATTCATACAAAGTTGGATAAAGGATAAAATATAATTATTTAATAATAACAAAGAGCAAAATGAGAGAAAAAATAAGGTAACGATGCCACCACATCAAATTCGTCATTACATAAAGTGACACTTTTCGTTATTACATAACTACAAATTTAACTATACGATACAACACAACTAGTAACAAACATCCAAACAAGCTGAATTACACTTAAATTTATTATATCATCAAAACATAGGTACTTGTATACTCTTATCTTAAATATAGTTGATTTATAAAATACAAAATAACTTGGTTCCACGTCTAAATAAGGCTTGGGCCATTGAGAAAGTTTCAGTTCATTTAATAATGGTCCTTTTACTTTGTGGTAAGAAATTCAAATTTATCATATATTTTTAATAATTATTTGACTTTAACAAATTTAAGAAGAAAAAGAAAACTGAAGGAAAGGGTTAAGTGGGGTAGTGAGGTGTCGGTATGTATGAAAAAGATTCCATTTCCAAAAAATAATCAGCGCGTGAAAAGCACGTGAAGAAGAAAGGAACACCGTGCGGTTCGCCACATAATGTCACGTAAATCACCACCACATCCCTCACGGTGTTGGCCCCACCCCCTCCTTCTCCCGGTTTTCAGGAACTTTTGTTTCCACAAAACCGGCTTACTTTTACATATCTTCTCTTATTGAAAACCGCTCATAATTAAACCCGGTTTTGCCCCCCTAAAAATTGCCTGTGGGCGCCCTAAGTGTTGTTAAGTTGAGTCATATTTTTGTTTTTTATGCCATAAATGGCCAATGCTTATCCTAATTGCCATTTGTTTGGACTTGTCTTTCTTTCATTTATTTCTTGTGTTATAAGAGTTAGTAAAATGTCATTCCTTCTTTTTCCCTAAAATAAATATACTGCCATTGTTTTGCTAAATCATCAATAAATTCATGCTTAGTTTCATTATACTAGCTTCTTTTGTTGATTCAAATTTAGATAATAATCATAAAATTCTTATAACGGGACCTTGAAATAACGGTATAATTATCTCTATATAATTTATATATAGGCCACAATTTTGAATCGCAGAAGCAGTAACTAATGCTTGCATTAGGTTATGATATTTACATGATCACATCCTTGAGGTGTGACTCTTCCCCGATCTTTGTGTGAATGAAAATACTTTGTGTACGGAGCTGTCCTTTTTAAAACTAGTGATACTTAATTGTGAAATTCTTTTATGATGAATGGAAAAATAGATTGGTAAAATTCAGATATTTAATTTTTAATTTGTTTAGGATTAAAGTATAATTGTTGTTGATGATGGATAGACTCGAATTGAGAATATATTCCTACTCTACCTAGTGTGTGTTAAATTCGTCACGAAATTGAACCGCTAGATGTAGAATAATTTTATTTATTTAATTATACATTTAATAAAATTGTAGATATTTTAAATTATGTTTTATTTATTTTTTAGGCTAAGACTACACACCTCTTTCAAGTAGGCTCTCTCTTTCTTAAGAAAAAACTCCATTAAGTGCATAGGTTCTTTATTATCAAACTAATTTATAGATTAGAAGAAGTTGGGTTGCTTTCCGTATGGTAGCTAGTGGAAATAGCTTCATTAATTTCTGGATTATCTATGTTAATCTTGATGATCTAAGATACCACATCAAATCTATTGCTTTTCATACTTCAGTGTGTTTAGAGTTTAGGATACAGGTTTGGTCGAACCCTATAATTTTGATCTAAACTTTGTATTTATCTCAAGAAATTCATATAACATATATAAATTATTAATTTAAAACTCAATAATTTAACAACGTTAGAAGCTCCGCCTCTTCCGCCTCTAAAGCAGGTGAAAAAAGGGTCCCTTTCACTTGTTTGCCGTACTTGTAGTGTGAATGCAAACTATCATAACCTAAAGAAACAATCCATTTGCATGATAATGTCAATTTAATCACTCGTGTGATTAATGTACTTATGAAGATCAAGAGACAAATATGATTACTGTGTGATGTTTATTTATATACTCTATGGCTATTTAATGCTGGATTCGTGTGGAATTGAAGTGGAAATAAGACTAGACTTTTTATTATATAAAAGGACATTACCATACACATTAGAAAGTGATAGTTGAAGCTCTAACCTACATTCTAACGCATGAATAGAAAAGTTCCATTGTTTCTTCTGAGTAGATTGAAAAAATTAACAAAAATAGGGAAAAGAATTAGAAAGGAGTTAAAGAATATATTTTGTTCTCTTTCTTCGTTGACAATTTTGGATAAGTAGCTAATGGAGATAACTATTCCGTCGAAAGAGCATCTAACTACCACGAAATTTCCTTTGCACAAATGTATGATTTATTATTATTGGCATGAGTTATGAGATAAGAGTCTCTCTAAAACCTCGATTGAACTAAGCTATTGTTGACATATACATACAGCCCATGACTTCTCTAATACAGGCCCAGCCCAACGGGTGACCCGCTGCTCTTCTTAGCATTGTAACACTACCATTGTAACTACATTTTTGCCTAATCAAGATAGTCAATTTTCTATTACATTTTTATAGCCTTTTCTTTTTTAGTACGAAAGATAGATATTTTATATTAATTTAACTCATGCATACAGAGATGTAGGTGCCTAGCTTGCACCCTATTACTGCTAGAAGTAGAAGTAGTTATATGAGTTCTATTACAAACCAAATTAAGACTACCAGTATCTATACTACTAGTTGCATCTGGAAGCATGTTAGCGCCGCAAAATCCTTGTAGCTTTGTATGGATCTGGGTTTGGCTGTGAGATAGCACGCGAAATTGATAGTCGTTGTTTATCATTTTCCCAAGTTTCTATCGCAAAAGGTGGTGGATAATCAAAAATTTGTAGATGATAGCTTCCTTCCAAAAAACTGCCTGAGCTTGCTAGTTTATCTGCTAATCTATTCTGCTCTCTGTATGCATGGCTAACTATTGGATCATGGAGCATCTTGAGTAGGTGCCTGCAATCATGTAGTAAATTAGCAAAATTTACATTATCGTTGTGAAGTAGTGTGATTACCTCCTTGGCGTCCAGTTCTACCTGGAGCGGAAGAGATTATTCTTTTTTGCTAGGATAAGCCCCTGTAGTAGAGCATATAGTTCAGTTGCCAAAACAGATTGTTTGGGTATGTTGCCTACAAAACCTGTTATCCATTCGCCAGTGTGGTTTCTTATTATTCCACCAATACCGTTTGCATAAGAGAAATTCCTAGCCCCATCCGTGTTAAGCTTGTATATGTTGGGTTTAGGAGGTATCCATTTTAGAGGAACCCTAACCCTTCATTGAGGTGGGGTTGTGGGGTTTGCTAGGTAACAATATTCCGTTGCTAGTTGTGTAGTAGTATTTATATTAACTTGTTTTTTTAATTATTTTCATTGACATTTTTGTTTCTAGTAGTCCAGATGTTCCACAGACTTAATGACATAGGTCATCGAATTAACTTTGTTAGGGAATTCTCTAATATTGTAATAGATTAAGGGCTTGATCCAATCTTTTGAGTTGTTATAATTAGTCAAGTTTGTAATATGATGTTCCATTCCTATATTGTTTCAGTAAATTTTTGCATTAGGGCAATCCAAAAAAAGGTGTTCGTGACGGATAGTGCATGTACTATTTGTAATTATATTAAGAGAGTGAAGATGTTTCAAGTTTGGTAATCTATTATGGCTAAGTAACCAAATGAAATATTTTATTTTTGGGTGAATGGGTAATTTCTATATCCATCCAAACTGATAGTTTGTTGTATGATTCGTAGTAATCTGATTTTTTAGAATTATGTACATTGATTTAACAATAAAGTTGCCATGACTAGTTAAACCCCAGTAGATTCTATCAAAAATATTATTGTAAATAGAAATATATTGATTAGTGATGCTGTTTTTTATGTTAGCTGGAAACTCAAAAGGAATTAGGTTCCAATTCCAGCCGGTAGTGTTATGAATGGAATTTACTTTTAGATCATGCGTGTCCAGTGTTAACGGGCCACTGATAAGAGATGTTACTGTTATCCCATTTTTTATCCAACAATCACTCCAGAAGTGGATCTGTGCACCTGTTGCTATGTGCCATTGTAATCCTAATTGGAATTTTTCCATCCCTTGAGAATATTACGCCAAGTAGCGGAGTAATATGCGGAGGGTGGCTTGTGGAGGAATTTTTTAATTAATATCTTGGCTCATAAGGTATTTGGTGAATGAAAGGCATTGTTCTTATGTCTAAGACATTGGATACCCAAACCTTCTTCTTTGACTGGCTTGGTAATTTTTTCCATTTTAAAAGATGCAATTTCTTTTTTGTGGAAGTTGTCCCCCATATGAAATTTCTTTGGTATTGTTCCATTTTATTAATTATTGATGTTGGAATATGGATATATTGCATAACATGGTTAGGTAAATTATTTAATGTAGACTTAATTAGGGTGGCTCGGCCTGCCATGATTAAGAAATTGGTCTTCTATCCTGCTAATCTAGATCGAAAATTGTCAAGTATAAACTGGAAGTCATTTGTCTTAGGTCGTTTATGGAAGATTGGGAATCCCAAGTATTTACCAAAGTTGGTTCCTTCTTTGATTTGAAAGCAGTTTAGGGCCAAGCTTTTATCATTCATTAGACAGTTGTTTAAGAAAAAGAACTTTGATTTTTCAAAGTTAATTTTCTGGCCAGAAACTCTTGTAAAATGATTTATTACATCTATTATGGCGTAGCAACTTTTAGAAGTTGTTTTTGAAAACAGAAGGATGTCATCTGCAAAAATGAGGTGTGATAGCTTTGGACCCCTTTTTGTAATACTAATAGGTTTCCATTGTAAATAATCTACAGATAGATTAATGCATCTTGAGAATATTTCCGTACACATAATGAATAGATATGGTGATAAAGTGTCACCTTGTGTAATACCTCTTTTAGGTGTAAAATAAGGAGTACGTGACCCATTTATAAGTATAGAGGTAGAAGTAGTAGTAACACAAGACATTATTAAATTAATCGCAGGCTTAGGTATACCAAAGTAAACTAGTGCAATTCTAATGAACGACCATTCCAGTCAACCAAATGCCTTTTTCAAATCAAGTTTTAAAAGCATGTAACCGACCTTTCCTTTCATTTGGGCAAAGTGATTTAAAACCTTGTGCACTATTATGGCATTATCAGAGGCCCGTTTACCCTGTTGGAAACTAGTTTGTGTTGGCCCTATGATGGAGTTAAGTACAGGCTTAAGCCTGTTGACAATTATTTTTGTTATGAGTTTGTAAATTGTGTTACAAAGGCTTATAGGGCTGTATTGTTGAATAGTTTGGGATTGTTTGACTTTGGGAATAAGGAAAATATAGGTTTGATTTAGATATTGCAGAATAATCTGAGATTTGAAAATTTCATGACAAAATTCTTTGACTTTATTCCCCAACACAGGCTAATATTTTTGATAAAAGAAAGGGTGTAACCCACCCGGCCCAGGAGCCTTATAAGGTTGAAAGCTACGTAAAGCTTGGTTAATTTCAGTATCTTGAAGTGGCTCACCTAAAGTAGTTAGGACTTTCCCATTGATAGGGCAGGTATGTGCTACCTCAGACAAGATAGTGGAATATGTATGATCCGTTGTAAATAGGTTCATATAAAACTTTTGAATGATGTTTTTAATATCAAGTTGGTCGTAACACCAATTACCCACTGAGTCTTTTAAGGAAGTTATCTTATTTCTCCTACGTCTATGTAGTGTAGACATATAAAAAAAATGTATTTGCGTCCCCATTATTTAGCCATGTTAGCGTAGACTTTAGTTTCCAAAAGTCTTCTTCTATCCGAAGAATATTGCTAAACTCATTTGACAATTAGATTTCCAGGTTTTGTAGGTAGGTACTAGTGGGATAGTAGGGTGAGGATTGAATTCCAGCTAATCTTGCTAGTAATTTTCTCTTACGAGCAAATATATTTCCAAAGACCTTAATGTTCCATTGTGTCATTATTTCCTGGAAATTTTCCGTAGTTTCTAATAATGGTTGGTTCTCCGACCATGTTTATTGTAATACTTGAAAAAATTGTGGATGAGATACCCACATAGGTTCGAACCTGAAATTTTTTATAGGTATATTGATTTTGATCTCAAAGGTGATAAGTAGGGGACAGTGGTCAGAGTATGTTCTAGGTAAACGTTGTACCGTTGCCTCAGGGTACATATTAATCTATTCATAACTAGCTAAAAAACGATCAAGACGTTCTAATATTGTGCTGCCCTTTTTTCGTTTATTAGTTCAAGTAAATCTACTTCCTTTATAACCTAGGTCAATTAACTTGCAGTAATTAACACATTTAGCAAATTTGTCCACTCTGTTAACCCTAATAAGAAACCCCCCAAATTTTTCACGTGAAAATAAAATCTCATTAAAGTCTCCCCCAATTAGCCAGGGCATGTTATAGGTCTCATGCATGTTCATTAAACTATCCCAAAGGTTTGAACGTAACTGAGTAACAATACTAGCATAAATAACAGACAGTAGCCATTTAGGTTTGTCAGGACATACCTGGACAAGGTAGTGAATTTCTTGTTCAGACATCCTAGTTCCTCCACCTTGATTAGTTATTCATTCCATAACACCACCAGCCCTCCAACGAGTCCATTGGCAGACACCTGAGCCATGTTAGTGAAGTGAAAGGCTTCACGAAACCTTTCATGATCATGCATGCATGTTTTCAATAGTATTGCAAGTACTGGCCTATGGTTATCTAGTAAAGACCTAAAGTGGCGTCTAAACTCCGGATTGTGAGAACCCCTACAATTCCAAACTAGAATATTCATAATGTTAATGGAGGGTGCAATAACGGGAGAACTAGGTTTCAGTGGTATTGCATCCTGTTGTGGCTGCTGTCCTTGCAAATCCATTGGTGGGGTCGGTTGAGGGAGTGTTGGAATGATCACCATTGAGTATTTTCCCGCCTCTCGATTTGTGGTTACACGAAAGTTGAGACTGCATTTGATCTTTTTCGATGGACACTTCAGAATAAAAACAAATCCGTACTGTTCCTTTAGGTTGTAAAGCTGAATGCCTTTTAGTCATAGGAACTCTGTCCTTGTCTCCCTGAGCTCTTCTAAGATCTGAGCTATCTCCTGCCTTGTTTCTATATCTAGTTAGTGTGGAGATGGAGGTGGTGGGGATGATGGACTGTTTGGTGGTGTTAGTGGGTCGAATGGACTGTTTGGATTCGAGTAGGGTGATAGAGGGTTGAAGGAGGTTAGATTCTGAAATCATGGTGCATAAATCTGCCCCTTGTGATGTGGAGGATGAAATGGGAGCAAACTGGTCGTGGGGTTAAGAACTGGATTTGGTGGCTTCATGGGAAGTGTCCAGTGAGGTAGGGTCGATATTGATGCATACTGGTCCAGTAGGAATAATTTTTGAGTCGTATACTACTGGTTTTGCGCAAACGCATCCATCCCTAGCCTCATTCCCTCCGTTACTATCTCTGCTAGGTGAGATGGATTCTGGAGGAGCAACATGACTTCCTGACTGTTGATTTCCATCGTGAACACCAAAGCATAACCCTGCAATCCCATTTCTAGCCACGACTGGAGAGGTAGGTCCATCGTTTCCTGTTGGGATGTATATACTAGAGGTGTGTTGATGTGTGGGATTTGAGGTCCCTGCATTGCCAAGCGTGGAAGCTGGAACAATTGGTTGTTGTCCAGTTTCCTCCTTGTGGTTTGATTGGCATTTGGTGTGAAGGTTGGTCTCTGCATAGTTGTTTGGAGAAGAGTAATGCAGCGTGTGGCTATGGTCAATCGTGTGTATGGAGTGTATAGTAGTGGGATTAGTTTCAGACGGAGGAGTTGATGGTATAGAGTCCATCTTTGTAGAGTTGGTTGGATATAGATCACATGGGGGGTAATAATTTTGTGTGCATGGGAAATTGGAAGGGCTAGAGGGGTTGTAGGTTACTGTGGCATGCAGCTTGGATTTGTTGTTGTTAACGTGTATCCCATTAGGTATAGTATTGGCATGTGATATAGTGGGCTTGGATGTTGGTGATTGGCCCTTGTTGTTCAAAGCCTCTTGGGCTGAAGCGACTGCCTTAGGTGTCGTTTTTGTATGTATTGGCGTGAGTTGATGAGTAAGACCTAATGGGTGAGTAGGAATTGGTGAGTGGGTGTATGTAAAATTAATTATGGGGTATTTGAGGGGGGCGGGATTAGGCTCTATCGCATTAGTGCATTGTTCAGGACTTTTGTCCTTAGCCTTAGTCGATGAATATGTATTATTTGAGTCGTTGTTTATTGGGTTGGTAGCATATAATTTTGCCTGGTCCGTTTGGTTTTTGGGGCACATGTCTAAGTCCATAAGTGCTCCAAACTTATTAATAGGGTTATTAATTGGATTAGTATACTTATCTGTACCCTTGTTTAGTTGTTGGGCCTGCAAAGGCCCAGTAGAGTTATAAGTCTTACCTGTGTCTGGTTGCCCTTCCTTTTCCGCCTCTCTAGCTGCCCTATTGAGCCCTGCCTGAAAATTTCCTTTGCTTTTTGCCGATGACTTCTTAGGAAAATGGATAATTTTCCATTCTGAGTTGGAGTCTGTAGTGTTGGCTTGAGTGTTATTGGAGTTTTGAGTATTGCTTTTCTCCATAGGTTAGGATTTTGTGAAGGAGCAGTTTTGGGTTGCATGGACAAAGCAACCACGCTTGGCACATAAAATATTCAGACCCTCATATATGAGCACTTGATTATGGTGACCTATAAGAAGGTGAGTTTTTAGAGGTTGTTCTAAGGGTACTTCAATACAAATCCTGGCATATCGTCCCCGTGTAGTAGAATATGTGCAGACATCCACTTTGAGTAGTTTTCCCAGTTTAGACCCAACCCTCTGGAGTATTTGTTCATCATAAAACTCAGTTGGCAATTCCGGTAACCTTACCCATATTGAAGAATAAGTGAGTTGTGTTGATGATGCAATGAACTTAGGCTCCCACTTTCTAACGGATAATAAGTGGTTCAACACAAACCATGGTCCTCCATGCAGAGCCTTAAACATGTTTTCTTCTTTTTGGAATTTTATTAGGAAAAAGTCTGAGCCCAGGTCAATTAGTGCTAGGTTCTCAGTAGGATCCATAGCGTGATTAATTTAGCCTGTCGTATTTGGTGAGTAATCTTTCTTCCAAATACCCTGACTATTACAGAGTATTTCCATGGGGTGTATAAACGGCATTTATCTTCAGTGGTTATGGGGATGAAGAAACTCTCATCTTGTCCATTGATGAGACTCTCATCTTCTAGGTCCAGGCCAAGTTCTGCATGTTGTTGTATGGTAGTATTGTTAGATGTGTGGTCGTTAGATAGAAGAGTTTGAAGGAAAGTTTTAGGTTTAGTAGATTGGTTTGTGTCGTCTAGCTGCATATTACTAATATCAGAGGGTTCGTTATTGGGGTCGTTTGGATCGCAGATTGGACTGTAATTGTTTTCTATTGTTATGTGAATTTGTGAGCGAAGGTGTGTGGGAGTTTAGAGAGGAGTTCTCACATTGTTCTTGTCGATCATCTAAAGTGTTGGCACTTGACATCCGGAGACATCTGCTAACGGTTAGCTGCTAGTGCGTTAACTATAAATACTGAGGACTATTCTCACTACTAAAATAAAGCAATTTTGCGTCTGAAAAATTCCAATCGACATAAGGCAGAATTTTCGACCGTTTCGGTCAGAAATATAAATAAAATTATATATTTATTTATTTAATAATTTTTTCCTTCAAATTTCGACCATTTCAGTCGATCAAAAACACGAAAAGTATTGCGAAAATATAATTCGGGGCTTCCGATCGAATCAGTCGCAAAAAATTAAAAAAATTAAAAAAAATTAAAAAAATTAAAAAAATTAAAAAAATAAAATAATTCTGGGCTTCCGATCGCGAAAAGGCTATGCTCTGTGCTTGGGGAGAAATCTCAGTTGATAATAATGGGGATGAACAAGCGCTTATGGCCATTAGAGAATCTGATGAGGAAACTGAGGCAAGTGTAATTCATCTAAAAGACAAGATTAAATTGTTGTCTAAAGAAAGGTTATCTGAGTTACTTCTAGAACTAATTGATGAATCTGAGGATGTAAACAATGAAAAGGAACATTTGTCTAAAGAATGTGTGATTTTGAAGGCTAAGTGCAAAAACCTGGAACTTAGGGTTAGTGAAACTGTAAGTCAAAATACTGCTTTGAAGAACCAAGTTCATCTACTTGATTCAAATATCCTAGAACTTAAGGTGTGTTTGGTATAAAGAAAAATATTTTCCAAGAATATGTTTTCTTGAAAAATAAGTAGTAATCTTATTCATTTTCCGGTGTTTGGTACCCAAATTAAAGAAAATATTTTCTAAAGAGTATTCATAAATAATTTTGATACAATAAACATGAAGCCATAAACTTTCGAACCAACAACGTTTCGAACCCACAAATTTTATAAACTTCTGAATCGCAAAACTTTCGAAACAGCAAAATTTCGAACCCGTAAACTTCAAAACACATAAACCTCTGAAATCATAACTTTGGAACTTGTAAAATTTTGAACTTGTAAACCGAAAGATGAAAAAAGTAAAACTGAAAATATATAAAAAAAATAAAAAAAAATCCGAGTGGG
>ML248590.1:60192-79478 GCA_005239495.1 Nicotiana undulata | reverse complement strand
AGAAATTTGAAAATTAAAAAAAAAGTAAAAAAAAAAATTGTGCCGGAGTGGGGGCAGGGGGGGTGGGTGTGGGTGGGGGTAAGGGTGCAGAAAAAAATAGAAATTTGAAAATTACAAGAAAAGTAAAAAAATATTTGCAGGATGGGTGTGGGGGGTGGGGGTGAGGGTAGGTGGGTGATGACGAAAAAAAACTTTTATAGAAAGAGGGCATATGGTGAGGGTTAGGTGGGTGGGTGTGGGTGTGGGTTGGGTTGGTGAGGGTAGGAAATAGGGTGGGGAAGCTTGAGAAGGAGTTTTGGAAAATGAGTTGATGAGTAAAATATTTTCCAAATCATTTAAGCCAACCAAACATGAGAAAATTGGAAAATATTTTCCGGAAAATATTTTCCTTCATACCAAACACACCCTTATATCTGAAAATCTAAAACTGAAATTAGGAACATGTAAAAAGATAGTTAATCACACACAACTCACATAGAAGAAAATGTAGCAAAAATGAAAGATGAGTTATATAAAAGGGATGGGCAGGTAAGAATCCTATGATCTAAGCAAGGACAAGCATGAGCTAGACAGAACTTGGAACAGGTCCTCCAATGCACTTTCATGGCTACAGGAACACCATAGTAGCAACAGAAAAAGACTTGGCTTTGGGAACCTGACATCTAAATGGGATCCCAAAACCAAGTACCTCACACTTTCTGAGAATAAGATTTGCACACACTATGGTAAAACATGTCACTATAAAAGTGAATGCATTGCAAAAGAAAAGGCAAGTCAAAAGAACAAATAATTGTTCAAGGGAAGAATAGGCTACCAAGTTGGGCTAAAAGGAATTTAATTCATCCTTTTGCCTATACAAAGGAACCCAAACTAGTTTGGGTTCCTAACACTAACCTTTGATTTTCTTTTGCAGGTCCAAGTGAAGGGGATCGGGTAAACATGTTACATAGATAGTGGCTGCTAAAAGCACATGAAAGGAAAGAAGAACTAGTTCCTTTCACTTGAGGACCTTAAAGGAGGTAATGTATCCTTTGGAAATGGAAAGAAAGGTGAGATCATTGGGGTTGGAAATGTAGGTAAGATTGATTCTCACTCTATTGAGAACGTCTACTTGATAGATGGGTTGAAGTAAAGGCTAATAAGTGTATCACAATTATGTGATAGAGGTAACATGGTAGCATTCACCTCTACTTAATTCTTTGTGATTAATCTTACCACCGACAAGATTATTTTGTCGGGAAAAAGAGTCAGCAACATATATGTTGTAGATCTATCCACACTTTCAGAAAATTAACTCACTTACTTAGTGTGTTGGATAATGATCCCCTTCTTTGGCACAAGAAACTTGGACATGTTAGTCTAAGTCAACTCAACAAACTAGTCTCCAAGGACTTGGTGATGGGACTGCCTAACATTAAGTTTCAAGGAATATAAAGTTTGTGAGGCTTGTGCAAGGGGGAGGAAGGTAAGATCCTCTTTTAAAATCAAGAAAGTGATAAGCACCACCAGGGCGATGGAACTGGTCCATATGGATCCTTGTGGACCAATGAGTACATTAAGCAGAAGTGGTAAGTGCTTGTTGATGATTACTTTAGGTTTACTTGGATATTGTTTTTAACATCTAAAGATGAAGCATTTGACATGTTCACTTCGTTTGTTAGAAAAACTCATAAACGACTAGGTAATCAACTTGCATCAATTAGGTCTGATCATGGTACTAAATTTGAGAATGCTAAATTTGTTGAATTTTGTGGTGAACATGGCATAAATCATAACTTTTATTCTCCTAGGACTCCACAACAAAATGGAGTAGTTGAAAGAAAGAATAGGACATTTGAAGATATGGCTAGGACTATGCTTCTTTCTAGTAAACTGCCCCATGGTTTCTAGGCAGAAGTTGTGAACACTACGTGGTACATAATAAATAGGTGCATGACTAGACCTCTTTTAGATAAGACTCCCTATGATTTACTTAAAGGGAGAAAGCCAAACATATCCCATCTTAGGGCATTTGGATGCAAGCGTTTTGTGTACAATAATGGTAAAGACTCCCTAGATAAGTTTGATCCCAGAAGTGATGAGGGTGTATTCTTGGGATATTTTTTACATAGTAAAACTTATAAGATTTATAAAAAAAGAACTATGTGTAAAGAACAAAGTGTACATGTGGTTTTAGATGAAGCTACCATTATTTCTGAGAGGCAGGAACATGATGATGAAGCAATTGGGCTGGTAAGAAACTCAAATGAAACCGCAGCCCAGACTGAAGCTGCACTAAAGGAAGGAACAGGTAATGGAACGAGTCCTTCCACCCAGGGCAACATGACAGGGTAACAGAAAAAATAGTAAGTGATCCTCAAACCTCGAGGGAACCTGTACATGAACCTGTTCCTCAATAACAAAACATTGAAGGAACATATAGAGGAAACCAGGTTGTTGTGAAACCCTACAAGTATCAAAGTTCTCATCCCATTGAGAACATAATTACTGATCCAACCTCAAGAATAAAAACCCAATCTTCATTGAAGAATCTTTGTGCTTTTGATACCTTTTTATCTCTTATTGAACCTAAAAATGTTTTCGAGGCTTTGCAGGATGCAGACTGGGTGAACGCAATGCAATGCAAGATGAACTCAACTGATGTTTGGCTATAGTTCCATATTTTTAGTGCATTACTTTACCTTATATTTAGGTGCTCTAATGCTAAACTATACTATATGTTTGCTTAATTGAGTTTATTTTATGTGTAGGTACATTGGAGATGAAATTGGAGCAAAGTAAATATTTAAAGTGTAATTCATGCACTAAAACAATGGGCTTATGCTTATATAATTATAAGGTAATCATTGAAGAAAAATAAAGAACAATTAAGTAAGAATAAAAACAATTGAAAAAGAAGAGAAAAGAAATGGAAAAGTTAGCCAGCAAATCAATATCTCTTGAAATGGCAAAGCAACATGCAAGGCGAGTGCATAAGCTCGCGTTAGAGCAAGCGTGTAATGACCCGATCTGTCGTTACGTAGAATCTGCATTATAATTACTGTTATTGACTTGTCATAGGTTGGTTATACTGTTGTTGATGTGTTAGAGTTGGTAGGCTTGAAATCGAAATGGTTGTAGTGAGAGTTTAGCCACTTAGTCTTTAAATATAGCCTTAAAGTTGGAAAAGTTAACTGAGAGTTGACTTATTGGTAAACGACCTCAGAATGCGTATTTTATGGCTCGGATAGCTTCGTTAGGTGATTTGGGACTTAGGAGTGTGTTCAGAATAATTTTGTGATATCCGGTGTAGAGTTAGGCTTGAATTGGCAAAAGTTAGTTTTTGGTGATTTCCAGTCGGCAGTAGAAAATAGGCTATCGGGGTCGGAATGGAATTTAAGTTGGAATAGGTTCGTAATGTCGTTTTGGATATTTCTACAAAAATTCAGTTCAATCGGAGTTGTTTCGGATAGTTTCGGCATCGTTGGTGGATTTTAGAAATATCAAAGTTCTTAGGCTTGAATCTGACGTGATTTTGGTGTTTTGATGTTATTTTTGGTGTTCCGAGAGTGCAACTAAGTTTGAATGATCATTTATAAGGTGTTAGTATATTTGGTTGGGGTTCCGAGGGGCTCGGGATTGATTTCAGATGGTTAACGGGAAGTTCAGAGTTGAAAAAGTGCAGCAAACAGCTGCTGGTGTTTTCCTACAGTGATTTTCGCACCAGCGGAAGTTTGACCATAGGTGCGGGCCCGCAGGAGCGAGCAGGACTCCGCAGGTGCGATACTGGCCAGCCCAGGGAAGGTCGCAGGTGCGAGAAATTGGGCTCAAGTGCGGAACCCCTAGACAGAAAGTATAAATTAAAACCCTCCGTGACCATTAAATCTTTTAACACCATTTTTGGACGGGAAAAGAGCTTGGAGGCTATTTGGAAAAGGGAAATCAGTGTTCTTCATAGAGGTAAGTATTTTGGACCTTAAAACTCGATTATACGTGATTAAAGACCTTATTATCAGTGTTTAATTCATGAAAATCAGTAGAAAACAGAGGAGTTAGGGCTTGAGAATATGAGACCTTTAGGAGATGATTTGAGGGGTCAAACGAACTCCGATTTTAACGTTCTTTATTTGTACGGACTCGTGAGATGATGAAGAACATTTTGGTATAAAATTTGTTGAGTTCCGAGACGCGGGTCCGGGGGTCGGGTTTTGACTAATTTCGGGTTTTGAGCTAAAATTGGTATTTTTCAATTAGAATTCATTCCCTTAGCATAATTTGATGATCAAAATCTAATCTTGGTAGATTTGAAGCACTCGAAAGTTGATTCGAGAGGCAAGAGGGTCGCAGAGTAGCTTTTCGGGCTAGTTTGAGGTGAGTAATGTCTTTAAATCCTGTCCTGAGGGTATGAAATCCCGGACCTTGCATCCTTTCACGGATTTTGGAATGCAAAGATTGGAAATTCTGAAATATATCCCTTTTAGGCAACTATTGAGTTGCAGAACCAATTTTTAAGCCTATGCTTAATAGTATTGATATATTTTGATATGATTTGGGCTGTAAGCTATGTTTGGGGCCTAGTGCCGATCTGTTTACCCCTTCGGGGCTGTTTTTACTATTTTCCTCACTTGATATGTTATGATTTTCACTCAGTCTTTTCTTGATGCTTGTTTTGACACTCAGAGTATTTTTGATATTATTTCTTTAAAATGAAACACTGTTTTTGGATCGAGAACCCGGTATAATGATGGCCCGAGTGGCATGTTGAGAGTGTCTGACTGAGTGAGGCCCCGGGCCAATATTGTGAGGATGTTATGATATGAGAGAGGCCAAGGGCCAATATTGTGAGTGATTTATGCCATGATGTGGCTTGTTATAGCGCTTGGGTTGTAGGAGCCCCCCCGGAGTCTGTACACACCCCTAGTGAGCACAGGTACCTATTGAGTGCGAGTGATGCCCGCGGGTCTGATACTGAGTGACTCTGAGGTTTCCCGCTGGGCTGATACTGAGTGACTGTGAGGTTGCCCGCTGGGCTGATCATGAGTGATGGTGAGGTGCTGAGGGAAATGTTATGAGAGATGATTATGGCCCGAGGGGCAGATTTATGATGATATTTTACTGAGTTTTTGACTATGATTCACTTCATTTTTCAAACTGAGTTTACTGAGCGTTTTACTGAGAAATATTGGAAAATATACTTGTTTCAAACGACTTTTCTGGAAATTGATTTTCGAACTTATGTATACTGTATTCAGACTTGATGTTTTACTGTTTGTGGATTGGTGTTTTGTGGTGTGTGTTTCATATACTTCAGACTGTGATTTATTTTCATTACTACTGAGTTGGCATACTCATCATTACTCCCTGCACCTCTGTGTGCAGATCCAGATACTAGTGCGGAGCAGTAGCCAACTTTGTTCGTTAGCAGCAGCTTTACGGGATTTCGAGGTAGCTGTCCAGCGTCCGCAACTTCTCCATTTCCCTTCCTTTATTAGTATTAGTATTTATTTCATAGACATTGTTTAAGACATTAGCAGAGTTAGTTTTATTTCTTAGATGCTCGTGACCATGTTGACTCCAGTCTTGGGAGGATTAGTTAGACTGTGAAATTATGTTATAATTGCTTAAAAACTTAGAGAAAAATATTAATTTCTTATTTTGCTAATTATTATTGATTTTCGAAATATTATAATAGAACGAATGGGTAGTTATGTGATGGTTGGCTAGCCTAGGTCCACGATAGGCACCATCACGACCTGTTAGAATTTGGGTTCGTGACAAGTTGGTATCAGAGCTCTAGGTTGCATAGGACTCAATGATCATGAGCAGGTTCAGTAGAGTCTTGTGGATCGGTACAGAGACGTCTGTACTTATCTTCGAGAGGCTGCAGAACTCTTAGGAAAAATCTCAATTTCTTGAACTCTTTCGTGCCAATCTATCGGTTCTTGAAACCTAAATTCATATTGTTTCATTCTCTCACAGATGGTGAGGACACGCAATACCGATCAGGGTGACTAGACACCAGCCAGACCCACAAGGGGTTGAGTCCGTGGTGGAGTTAAGGGACTAGCCCGTGCAGCAGCCGGGGCAGTACTAGAGGATCCCCTGACTATTCAGGATCAGGTTCCCGCCGAGGGTGCTCTAGCGAGACAGGCTCAGGCACTGGCAGTGCCCATTGTTATTCCGGGTCTTCAGGAGACTCTCGCTCAGATATTGACAATGTGCACCAGTTTAGCTCAGGCAGTTGCTATGTCTACTATTGCCACTGCAGCTCAGGTTGGGGGAGGCATTCAGACTCCAGCTGCCCAGACACCTGAGCAGGCTGTACAGGGTATTCAGGCGCCAGGGGTGGTCCCAGCCCAACGGGTTACCCCAGTTCAGAACTATGTGGTTCCATCTATGCCCGAGGAAGAGAAGCGTAGGCTTGAAAGGTTCAGTAGACTTCAGCTTCTGACTTTCAGCGGCACAAAGGGTGAGGATGCCCAAGGTTTCCTGGATAAGTGCCAGAGGATACTATGTACTGCGGGTTTCTGGAGACCAGTGGGGTCTCGTTTGCTACATTTCAGTTTGCGGGAGCTGCTTTCACTTGGTGGGAGGCATTTGAGAGGCGTAGGCCGGTTGGTTCAGCACCTCTCACATGGCAGCAGTTCTCCACGATCTTTTTGGAGAAGTATGTTCCTCAGTCCCACACAGAGGAGCAACGCAGGCAGTTTGAGGAACTGCGCCAGGGAGAGTTGTCAGTTACTCAGTACGAGATGAGGTTTTCTGAGTTGGCTAGACATGCTTATGAGTTTGTCCTTACTGATAGGGAGAGAATTATGAGGTTTGTAGATGGTCTCACGTATCAGCTTCGCAATTTGATGACTAGGGAGAGAGTGTCTTGAGCTACATTTGAGCAGGTTGTTGACATTGCTCGGGACATTGAGTCGGTTCGTAGGCAAGAGCGTGAGGAGAGGGAGGCTAAGAGGCCTCGGGGATCAGTTAGCTTCAGTGGTGCCCTTTCTAGAGGGCAGTTTCAGCACAACAGGGGTCGTCCATTTAGACCTCCACATCCAGTTCGCCCAGCTTACAGTGGTGCATCTTCGGGGCAGGGTCCTCGCAGTTCTCATCAGGGACGTTTATCTTTTAGTGCCCTTCTAGCTCAGAGCTCAGCCCGAGCATCATCTTATCAGGGTTCTTCTATGCATGGTTCGTCTGGTGGTTATCATGGTGGTAGGGGTTCTCGTCAGTTTTCATCTCCAGCTCCAGGTGGTTGTTATGAGTGTGGGCAGTTCGGACATGAGTGGAGGCAGTGTCCCCGTCACCCTAGTAGTTCATCTCAGTAGAGGGTTCAGCCCTCGACTTCATCCCCAGTCACTTTACCACCTACTCAGGCAGCTAGGGGTGGTGGTCAGGCAGCTAGAGGCCGCCCTAGAGGGGGATTTCGAGCAGGTGTAGGCCAGCCACGTATTTATGCACTTCCGGCTAGGGCTGATGCTATGGCCTCAGATGCGGTGATTACAGGTACTATTTCAGTTTATCATAGTGATGCTTTAGCTTTATTTGACCCTGGTTCCACGTACTCTTATGTTTCGTCGTATTTTGCTCACTTTCTGAATATGCCCTGGGAGTCTTTAGTTACGTCTGTTTATGTCAACTCCGGTGGGCAATACTATTATTGTGGACCATGTGTATCGGTCGTGTCTTATATCTATTGGGGGTCTGGAGACCCGAGTGGACTTGATGTTACTCAGTATGGTCGATTTTGATATGATACTGGGCATGGATTGGTTATCCCCATGTCATGTTATCCTTGATTGTCACGCTAAGACCGTGACCCTAGCTATGCCCGGAGTTCCGAAAGTTGAGTGGAGAGGGTCTATAGAGCATGTGCCTAGCAGAGTGATTTCTTATTTGAAGGCTCAACGTATGGTTGAGAAAGGGTGTGAATCTTATCTTTCTTTTGTGAGGGATGTTAGTAGTGAGACTCCTACTGTTGATTCTGTTCCTGTAGTCCGTGACTTTCCGGATGTATTCCCTGCAGACCTGCCAGGCTTGCCACCTGACAGGGATATTGATTTTGGTATTGGCCTGGTGCCAGACCGTATGGCACAAGAGGAGTTGAAAGAATTGAAAGAGCAGCTTCAGGAACTCTTAGATAAGGGGTTCATTCGGCTTAGTGTGTCACCTTGGGGTGCACCGGTGTTGTTTATGAAAAAGAAAGACGGCTCCATGCGTATGTGTATTGATTATAGGCAGCTAAATAAGGTTAAAGTGACGAACCGGTATCCCTTGCCTCGTATTGATGACTTGTTTGATCAGCTTCAGGGATCTAGAGTGTTCTCCAAGATTGATTTGAGATCTGGGTATCATCAGTTGAATATTCGAGATTCTGACATTCCGAAGACTTCTTTCAGGACCAGATATGGTCATTATGAGTTTCTGGTTATGTCATTTGGGCTGACCAATGCCCCAGCCGCGTTCATGCAATTGATGAATAGTGTGTTTCAGCCTTACCTTGGTCGTTCGTCATTGTGTTCATTGATGACATCCTGGTTTATTCCCGTAGCCAGGAGGAGCATGCCCAGCACTTGAGGATTGTGTTATAGAGGTTGAGGGAGGAGAAGATTTATGCAAAATTCTCCAAGTGTGAGTTTTGGCTTGGTTCAGTAGCTTTCTAGGGGCACGTGGTGTCTAGTGAAGGTATTCAGGTTGATCCGAAGAAGATTGAGGCGGTGTAGAGTTGGCCCAGACCGTCCTCAGCTACGGAGATCAGGAGTTTCCTTGGTTTGTCAGGATATTACCATCGCTTTGTAGAAGGGTTCTCATCTATTGCTTCACCATTGAACAGATTGACCCAGAAGGGTGCCCCATTCAGATGGTCTGATGAGTGTGAGGAGAGCTTTCAGAATCTCAAGTCAGCATTGACCACAACTCCGGTTTTGGTTTTGCCTACTGGTTCGGGTTTTTATACAGTCTATTGTGATTCTTCAGAGTTAGTTTTTGAGCGGTATTGATGCAGGACGGTAGGGTGATTGCCTACGCGTCGAGACAGTTAAAGGTGCATGAGAAGAATTACCCAGTGCACGATCATGAAATAGCTGCCATTGTCCATGCCTTAAAGATTTGGCGGCATTACTTGTATGGGGTGCAGTGTGAGATTTTCACTGATCATGGTAGCTTGCAGTATCTGCTGAGGCAGAAGGACTTGAATTTGCGTTAGAGGAGGTGGTTAGAACTTCTCAAGGATTATGACCTTACTACTTTGTATCATCCGGGGAAGGCCAATGTAGTGGCCGATACCTTGAGTCACAGAGCTAAGAGTTTGGGGAGTCTAGCTTACCTTTCAGCAGCAGAGCGACCTTTAGCATTTGATGTGCATACTTTAGCGGGTCAGTTGGTGAGATTGGATTTGCCAGACCCTCCGCGGGTATTAGCTAGCATGGCTTCCTGGTCTTCTCTTTATGATCAGATTAGAGCTCGGCAGTATGATGATCCGCATTTGTTAGTACTTCAAGATAGGGTCTGTCGAGATGATGTCAGGGATGTGACCATTGGTGATTATGGTGTTATGAGTATGCATGGTCGTATATGTGTGCCCAATTTGGATGGTCTTCGAGAATTGATACTAGCATAGGCTCACAACTCGCGGTATTTCATTCATCCGGGTGCCACGAAGATGTATCAGGACTTGAGGTGAATGAAGAGATATATTGTTGAGTATGTATCATGGTGTCTCAATTTTCAGCAAGTCAAGTATGAGCACCAGAGACCAGGTGGATTACTTCAGAGGTTAGCTATTCCGAAGTGGAAGTGGGAGAGAATCACTATGGACTTTGTAGTCGGGCTTCCACGGATTTCGAAGGGTTTTGATGCTATTTGGGTCATTGTGGATAGATTGACCAAGTTCGCGCACTTCATTCCTGTCAGCACTACTTATACTTTAGAGCGATTAGCTGGTATTTACATTAAGGAGATTGTCCGGTAGCATGGGGTTCCAGTTTCTATCATTTCCGACAGAGGTACTCAGTTCACATCTCAGCTTTGGAGGGTCGTACAGAGAGGTATGTGTACTGAGGTAGAGTTGAGCACAGCATTTCATCCTCAGACTGACGGGCAATCGGAGCGTACTATTTAGATTTTGGAGGACATGTTACGTGCTTGTGTGTTTGATTTTGGGGGTTCATGGGATCAGTTTCTTCCACTAGCGGAGTTTGCATATAATAACAGCTACCAGTCTAGTATTCAGATGGCCCCGTATGAGGCTTTATATGGTAGGAGGTGTAGATCTCCGGTTGGTTGGTTCGAGCCCGGTGAGGCTAAGTTATTGGGCACATATTTTATTCAGGATGCGTTGGAGAAGGTGAAGAGTATTCAGGAGCGACTTCGCACGATGCAATCTAGGCAGAAGAGTTATGCGAACCGGAAGGTCCAGGATGTGTCATTTATGGAAGGTGATAAGGTACTGCTGAAGGTATCACCCATGAAAGGTGTTATGAGGTTCGGAAAGAGAGGAAAGCTGAGTTCTCGGTTTATTGGTCCTTTTGAGGTACTTCAGAAGGTTGGAGAGGTGGCTTATAGACTTTCCTTGCCACCCAGTCTATCGAGTGTTAATCTGGTATTTCATGTGTCGATGCTCAGGAAGTATGTTGGTGACCCGCCTCATGTGTTAGACTTTAGCACAGTTCAGCTCGAGGATGACATGTCATATGAGGTCGAACCAGTAGCAATTTTGGCTCGCGAGGTCAGAAAGTTGAGGTCTAAGGATATAGCTTCAGTGAAAGTACAGTGGAGAGGTCAGCCAGTGGAGGAGGCTACTTGGGAGACCGAGCGGGATATGCAGAGCAGATATCCATACTTGTTTGAGACTCTAGGTATGTTTCTAGACCCGTTCGAGGACGAACGTTTGTTTAAGAGGGGGAGAATGTAACGACCCGGTCTGTCGTTACGTAGAACCTGCATTATAATTACTGTTATTGACATATCATAAGTTGGTTATACTGTTGTTGATTTGTTAGAGTTGGTAGGCTTGAAATCGAAATGGTTGTAGTGAGAGTTTAACCACTTAGTCTTTAAAAATAGCCTTAAAGTTGAAAACGTCAACTGAGAGTTGACTTATTGGTGACCTCAAAATGCGGATTTTATGGCTCGTATAGCTTTGTTAGGTGATTTGGGACTTAGGTGTGTTTTTAGAATAATTTTGTGATGTCCGGTGTAGAGTTAGGCTTGAATTCGCGAGAGTTAGTTTTTGGTGATTTCCGGTCGGCAATGGAAAATAGGCTATCGGGGTCGGAATGGACTTCCGGAAGTTGGAACAAGTTCTAATGTTGTTTTGGATATGTCTGCAAAATTGTAGGTCAATCGGAGTTGTTTCGTATAGTTTCGGCATCGTTGGTGGATTTTAGAAATATCAAAATTCTTAGGCTTGAATCCGACCTGATTTTGGTGTTTTGATGTTATTTTTGGTATTCCGAGAGTGCAACTAAGTTTAAATGATCATTTTTAAGGTTTTAGTATATTTGGTTGGGGTCCTGGGGGGCTCGGGATTGATTTCGGATGGTTAACGGGAAGTTCGGAGTTGAAAAAGTGCAGCAAACAGCTGCTTGTGTTTTCCT
This sequence comes from Nicotiana undulata, assembly GCA_005239495.1. Lineage (NCBI taxonomy): Eukaryota > Viridiplantae > Streptophyta > Magnoliopsida > Solanales > Solanaceae > Nicotiana > Nicotiana undulata. The sequence goes on along the minus strand of ML248590.1, from coordinate 67,908 downwards.
ACAGCGATTTTCACACCTGCGAAAGTTTGACCGCATGTGAGGGCCTGCAGAAGCGAGCAGGACTCCGCAGGTGCGATACTGGCCAGCCCAGGGAAGGCCGCAGGTGCGGAACCCCTGGACAGAAAGTATAAATTAAAAACCCCCGCGACCATTAAACCTTTTAACACCATTTTTGAACGAGAAAAGAGCTTGGAGGCTATTTTGAAGAGGGAAAATCATTGTTCTTCATAGAGGTAAGTATTTTGGACCTTAAAACTCGATTATAGGTGATTAAAGAGCTTATTATCAGTGTTTAATTCATGAAAATCAGTAGAAAAAAGGGGAGTTAGGGCTTGTTAAGTACAAACTTGATAAGGCCATTTATGGACTCAAGCAGGCTTCAAGAGCATGGTATGAAAGATTTTCAAAATTCCCGCTTGAGCATGGCTACAATATAGGTAAATATATTGAACCTAAATTTGTTTAACCTTAAAATATATTGAACCATAAAATGTTGAACCAAGATGCTACAAATATATTAATCCTAAAAATGTTATTGAGGCTTTGCAGGATGCAAACTGGGTGAATGTAATGCAAGATGAACTCAACCAATTTGAGAGAAGTCAAGTTTGGCATCTGGTACCAAGACCCAAGGACAGATCAGTAATTGGCACAAAATGAGTCTTCAGAATCAAACTTGATGAAGATGGAACAATTACAAGGAATAAGGCAAGATTGGTGGTTCAAGGATATAGTCAAAAGGAGGGCATAGACTATGATGAAATATTTGCTGCAATTGCAAGATTGGAAGCAATTAGACTCCTCATAGCCTTTGCTGCTTACATGCAATTCACTCTCCATCAGACGGATGTCAAGAGTGCCTTCCTCAATAGCCATCTAAAGGAAGAAGTGTTTGTCAAGCAACCTCCAAGCTTCAAACGCAAGGAATTTCCTGATCATGTGTACAAACTTAATAAGGTACTTTATGGACTCAAGCAGGCTCCAGGAGGGTATGAAAGATTATCAAAATTCCTTCTTGAGCATGGCTACAAGAGAGGTAAAATTGATAATACTTTATTCTTTAAAGAAAAAGGTAAAGATCTCTTGGGAGTTCAAATATATGTTGATGATATAATCTGTGGAGCAACTACTGATAAGTTAAGTAAATAATTTGCTAAACTTATGGGGAGTGAATTTGAAATGAGCATGATGTGTGAGTTTAATGTGTTTTTAGGCTTACAAATTAAACAAAACTCAAATGGAACTATGATCCATCAGCAGAAGTATGTAAAAGAGTTGCTTAAAAAGTTTAAATTGGAAGATTTCAAAGAAATTGACACTCCTATTGCAACAACCACAAAGTTATATGTAGATGAACCTGGGTCCTCTATAGATAAGAAGTTGTATAAGAGAATGATTGTCTCTTTGTTGTATCTTACTACTAGCAGACCTGACATTGTTTTCAGTGTAGGCCTTTGTGCTAGATTTCAGGAAAATAAAATGGAGTCTCACTTGACTGTTGTCAAGATGATCTTGAGATACCTAAAAGGCACCACTGACCTTTGTCAATGGTATCCAAAAAGTAGTCATTTCAATCTATTGGGATATGGTGATGTTGATTATGTAGGTTTTGTTGTGGATAGAAAGAGCACCTTAGGTATGGCATACTTTCTTGGCTCATGTCTTGTGTTTTTGGCCACCAAAAAGCAAAATTTATTGGCCTTATCTATTGCTAAAGTTGAGTATGTTGTTGATGCCTCATGTTGTGCTCAACTGTTGTGGATCAAACAACAATTATTGGACTTTGGGATTGATGTAGGTTGGTATCCCATCTTTTGTGATAACGGTAGTGCAATTAGTATGACCAAGAACCCAGATCATCACAAAAGGACTAAACACATAGATGTGAGGCATCACTTTTTGAGGGACAACTATGAAAATGGGTTGATTACTGTGGAGTTTTGTGCTACTGACAAGCAAATAACTGATATCTTCAAAAAATCTCTAAGTAGAGATCACTTTGAAATGAACATGTTAGAATTAGGAATGATTAAGATCACCTAAAAGGACCAGTCCAAATTCATAATCGAAAAAAAGAAAATGGAAAATATGGAAAACAAAATTGGTTAGAAAATCTGTAAATTTTGTATGTAAATAGATTAAATTTTGCTCAGACTCATACTTTCATTAGTATACTCTTATTTCATTTGCAAAAATTACTCATTAATATCTAATGATATTATCTCTATTTTCTTAGAAAGTTCAGACTTACACAAGAGATTTCTAAGTGAAGAACCTGTTTTATCAAGATTACTTGATACGTATTTCCACTCTGCATAATTTAGAATAATTATATTTGGATCATGATTAAGAGGAGAGTACCAATTAATCCTAAACCCTTTTTGAACTTATACGTTATGAAATGAACTAGTTTCGTTCAAAAAAGGAGTCCAAACCCGCATTAAGTGCCTAGATTCTAGGGACACTCTTCAACGTCTTTTCAAACTGACTTGCAGTTTGATTAGACTTCTGAAAAGGCTGTCGTTACTCAATTGAACTCCTCTACTTTATATTTATTAGGCTTTACTTGTTTCTTCACTTCTAAATTTTGAGGCCGTCAAAATTCTCTCCAACTTCTCTCATCTTCCAAACACACACAAACTCATTTTCTAAAACTCCCAAACACAGAAATGGAAAACCCTTCTGAAAATCCCTCATCACCACCTAAGGAAATCACACCCATACCATCTATCACGCCTTCAACCATACTTAGTGTAAGAAAGGAAGGTTTAAGATGATTGCTTGCAAGTCTTTGGCTGGGAGTGAATTATCCAAGATGATACTCTGAGGTGGCTGGAGTTGAGACTACTAAGTCTAGGAAAATATGTGGTAAAGAAAATAGAAAAGAAAAGGAGAGTAGGGGTGTTCAAGGTGTTGTTAGGGGTATAGGAAAAGAAGTGGCTGAAGGTTCACCCACTCCTGCTAGTTTGTTTGAAGAAACAGGAGCAAAGGTAGTTTGGAGTGATGAATCTAATAGAGAAGAAGAAAATGTAAAGAAAAGGGGGAAGTGGGTCTGGAGAAGCTACTGAGGGGCTGGTTCAATTAGGGAAAGATGTTTAAGAACATGTTCCATGTGACCAGAAAACCCTTGCAGACCTACTAAAGAAGGTGACTCACAGTTATAATCCCAAAAAGAAAGGAGTTCTGGAGTCAAAGTTCCTGTCACTCCTAGGGCAAACAAGAAGAGACAGGTTGCCTCTTATATCTCTATAGAGATTCCTCCTGCAAAAGGAAGAGCTAGAAGGAGTCAGAAAAGGCAGAGTGAGGCTGAGTTGGAAAAGGCCTTAGAAGAAAGTAAAAGAAACGTTACTGCTAAAGGAAAAAGGAAGGTGTTTAAACCTATTGAGGCTGTTGAAATTGATGAGATGGACCTAGTCCTTCGAGATGAAGAGGAGACAGAAGAAATGGAGGTTGTGACTCCGAAGGCAAAGAAATACAAGACCTCCACAAAGAAGTCTATTTCAAAAGCTAAGTCAGCGGAGCCATTTTCTTTGGAAAAAAGGATCAAGTCTGCATTGAAATAAAGAAAAGTAAAAATAGTGGAGGAAGTGGAATGGAGTGAAGAAGAAGAAGAAGAATCTGATGCTGAGAAGGACAAGATGGTTAAGTTTGGGAAGAGAACCATCTTGAAAGGTAGACTCCGCAGGTACGTGGAAGAGGAAGGTATGGTAATGCTGCTAGAGAAGTTACAATTTCCAGGATGGAAGGACATGGTCCTTCAGATGGATGGGAAAGGGGGTGAGAGTGAGATTTGATGCTATAGAACTGGGAGAGATATTGGGTGTACCTGCTGAAAGGTACAATGATTAAGAAGCTCAAATGGACAAGTCTAGAGAATCTCCCTACTACCTTTGCCATTACAAGAAAGTTTGGTGACAATGATGAAGATCTTGAGCCCAAGGCTATCTAAAAAGGTGAGATGAAGCCACCTCACAAAGTGTTGTTCGAGTTTGTGAACAAAGTTGTACTGCCTAGGCAGGAAAGGAGGCACATTGCTACATTCATGGACTTGGTCCTTATGGAATGTTTTCTTGATAGGGTTCTGAATGGCACCAAAACACACGCCATACCCTATGGTTTTATTATCACGATGTACTTGCACAGTTCAAGGTACCCATTAAGAAATGGGAAGTTGGAATAAACAAGGATCATTTGGAGTAAACACTCTAACTGCTTGTGACTATGAGGTCCAAATCACTTCTAAAGAACCCGGTTCATCCAAAAAGGTACATGTGAACAGAAAAGTGCGAGCTTTTGTTTCTTTTTCTCATGATACAGTGTCTTTATTTCTTCTTATGCTTTGTGGTAGGATCTTATCAATCAATGATATTCACTACTTTTTGCTCTAATTATTTGTTGATATTTCTTAGATGGCTAATATCCTTAGATTGATAGATGATGATTGACTCCATGATTTCATTTGAAGTAGCCCCAGTGGCCATGAGTAATGTCTATTAAAATCTGGTTATCTAACATTATTATGCAAATTTTCGATGATGCCAAACGGAGGAATTAGGTTGTGCTTTTACTTTGGACTGTGATGTTTATAACCTAATGAACTTGGTCCTTGATGATAAATGATTTTGAGCTGAGTTGAAACAGAGCCTACACTTATGAAAAGCACAGAGTTTGACATCATCAAAGAGGGGGAATTTGTTGGCCTAAGTGAAGTTTGTGTTGAAGATTGACAAAGGAACTCAGGTATGAACGAGGTCCATCCCCAAAGTACACAGACACAGGAAGATTTGAGCATAAGGGATGCACGTCAAGGAGATAAGCTTAACTTGATATATATGTTATATCCTGATCGAAAAGGTTGCATACTTGATAAGAAGAAGGATTCCTTACTCAAAGAGAACACTATCCAAGATAAGGGAGTTAGAAGTTGAGGATAACTAGAACTCTTCCACCAAGGAAAAGTAGCATTAGAACTCTAGTTATTTCTTAATCTACTAACTCTATATATTACAGGATGTTCTCATTTTACAGGTACGCACAAATGCTAAAGTTAAACGTGAGTTGAGAGTAAAATAGCAAGGCATTTTGCAAGCAATTGTTGTGTGACTCAAGTATGCGAACCTGAAGCTACATGATTCAGATAGAAGAACTAGTTCCAAGTGTCTTTTTTTTATTTTAGTTTCATTGTAGTAGGTGGTTTTCAAATTGTACCTTTCAACTTTATCTAGAAGCAATTATAATAGGTACTCTTAGTATTTAAGTTAGAGTTAATTTGAAGTTGTCGCGATAGTTAGAGGTTGGTTGCCACAACGGGATTAGAGGTAATCCTTAGGTTTACAGAGAGTTTTTGCAAATGTTGTTTTGGCTCAGTGATTTAGTGAAATGTTAGGGAAAATCCTACTGAGTAGTGGGTCGTGGTTTTTTCACCTTTTGAGCCGAGTGTTTTCCACGTAAAAATACTTGTGGTCTTTGTTTTCTGCATTTATTATTCCGCAATAGTAGTATAAGGAACGCATAGAAGAACCATGTCCTTCTATAATCTATGCACGCAAAAAAATGGACACCACACAAATCACCTCCCCTCTTGTGTGGCATTGACGTATAAACATCAGAAAGGCCGGGTGAAGCTAAACCCGTGACCAACCTTGAGACAATAAAGATGCTTGAGGAATTGAGAAAATGGGGGGAATCGTGAGAAAAGAAAATCGAAGCCAGCGACAAAAAATAGGATACCTATAACTCCATGGATGATCAAATCCCAGGAGCAATCGCGATATTGAAAGGCCTCGATTCGAAGAAGTTCGTCCAAAAACCTTTACCTCCAAGCGCAACTCCAAAATCGATCCCAAAGAAGTTCCGTATGCCCGAAATTCCAAAATAGAACAGGACCACAGATTTGAATGAACACGTGACCTACTACACATATGCCATCAAGGGAAATGACTTGGAAGATGATGAAATCGATTCGATTCTAATGAAAAAGTTCGAGTAAACCCTATCTTAAGGAGAAATGATATGATATGCTTGCGGATGCCTTCGTAAAAGCTCATGACGGGGCCAACAAAGTCAAGACTAGAAACTTAGACCACTTTAAGGTCAAGAAAAGAGATAACGAAATGCTTAGGGAATTCGTGTCGAGGTTTTAAATGGAAAGTGTAACGACACGGTCTGTCGTTACGTAAAACCTGCATTATAATTTTTGCTATTGACTTGGTATAGATCAGTTATTCTGTATTTGATGTATTAGAGTTGATAGGCTTGAAATCGAATGGTTGTAGTGAGCGTTCGGTCAATTAGCCATTATAAAATAGCCTTAAAATGGGAAAATTCAACTAAGAGTTGACTTATTGGTAACCTTAGAATGCGAATTTTATGGCTCGGATAGCTTCGCTAGATGATTTGGGACTTAGGAGTGTGTTCAGAATAATTTTGTGATGTCCGGTGTAGAATTAGGCTTGAATTGGTGGAAGTTAGTTTTTATCGATTCCGGTCGGCAGTGGAAAATAGGTTGTCGGGGTCGGAATGGAATTCCGACAGTTGGAACATGTTCGTAATGTCATTTTGGACTTGTATGCAAAATTTCAGGTCAAACGGAGTTGATTTGGATAGTTTCGGCATCATTGGTGAATTTTGAAATTCCAAAGTTCTTAGGCTTGAATCCGATGTAATTTTGGTGTTTTGATGTTAGTTTTGGCGTTCCGAGAGTGCAACTAAGTTTGAATGATTATATGTGAGGTTTTAGTATGTTTTGTTGGGGTCCCGAGGGGCTCGGGATTGATTTCGGATGGTTAACGGGAATTTCGGAAGTTGGAAATTGCAGCAAAAAGCTGCTGGTGTGAAATCACAGAGATTTCCGCACCTGCGGATGTTTGATCGCTGGTGCGGGACCGCAGGAGCGGGCAAAGGGTCGCAGGTGCGGAAGTGAGGGTCTCATTAGAGGATCGCAGGTGCGGGAGTAGGATCGCACCTGCGAAGTCGCAGGTGCGGAGAAGAGGCCGCAGGTGCGGAAGTTAGCCCGCTTAAGGGAAGTCGCAGGTGCGGAACTGGGGACATCAGGTGCGGGTCCGCAGGTGCGCTTAAGTGGCCGTAGGTGCGGAACAACTGTTCAGAAAATATAAAACAAACCCTCCGCGACTTAAACCCTTTTTTCACCATTTGTGTACGGACAGGGAGCTTTTTGGACGTATTTTGAAGGAGAAAATCAATGGGTATCACAGAGGTAAGTAATGTCTTTAAATACTGTCCTGAGGGTATGAAACCCGTACTATGCACCCTTTCACGGGTTTTGAAATGTAAAGGTTGAAACTTTGGAGATATATTCCTTACTTAGGCGACTGTTGAGTTGCGAAACGGCTTTTTAAAGATTATTTCTAATAGTACTATATATACTTGATATGATTTGGGCTGTAAGCCATGTTTGGGGCCTAGTGTCGATCTGTTTAACCCTTGCGGGATGTGTTTACTATATTTTCCTCACCGGTATGTTATGATTTTTCACTCAGTCTTTTATGTGATATTTTTTTGACACTCAAAGTATTTTGATACTACTTCTTGAAAACAAAACACTATTTTTGGGTCGAGAACCCGATATATTTATGGCCTGAAGGGCAAATTGAGAGTGTCTGATTGAGTGAGGCTGCTGGCCTATATTGAGAGGATGTTATGATATGAGTGAGGCTGCTGGACTACATCGTGAGGATGATATGATAGGAGTGAGGT
>ML248590.1:1999-53455 GCA_005239495.1 Nicotiana undulata | reverse complement strand
ATTCTTAGATGCTCATGACTATTGACTCCAGTTCTGGGAGGTTGTTTAGAGTTGTTTAGAATATTATGGGGACGCTAAGACATAATTATACTATTTGTGCTATGGTTGCATGCTTATTGTTATATTGTGAACTGTTATAATTGAATAAATGCGTAGTAAAGTGATGGTTGGATAGCCTAGTTCCACGATAGGCGCCATCACGGCCTGTTAGGATTTGGGGTCGTGACAGAAAGGATAGACCTTGTTGCGGACGATTGGGTTGTTCAAGAATTAAGTCAAGGACTGAACCCCCAAAGCCCTTTGGCCTCACAGTAGCTGAAATAAAATTTGATAGAGTACCCACCGGTAACTTGAATTGATGTCCATAACAGGTACCAATGAAAATCAGAGTGGAGGATGATCAACTCGGGGTCCCCTCTAAGTCCGTGTATCCCATCATAACTAATGATATGCCTAAAAGAGCCGTCAATCATGAACCAAGACCGAGTAGAGATCGATACCAATCGTATAGCGGAGATCGAAGTGGGCAATGGATTCCAACGTAACCCAGCGAGGAATGAAAAAAGAAGCGATCAAGGTCATAATAACCGGGGACTCATGATCAAAAACGGTTTTGACAGGCCAATCGGTGACCAGGGAGGCACCGAGGTTATCGGAGTACAACTTCAGCGTCGATGCTGCCATCATCATATCAGCCATCGGATGCATCAAAGATACCAAATGGCCTCCACCATCGCAGTTCGATCCTTCCCAAAGAGACCCCAACCTGATGTGTAAGTACCATGTCACCTACGTTCACAGGACCGAAGACTGTCGACAGTTAAGGGAAGAAGTGGCCTAGTTATTCAATGACGGACACCTCAGGGATTTTTTGAGTGATCAAGCCAAAAATCACTTCAGGAATAGGGACTCCAGTAAGCAGGCCGAGCAAGAGGAACCTCAGCACGTCATCAACATGATCATCGATGGAGTCGACATCCCCCAGGGGCCGATGCTGAAGCACACTAAGGTGTCCATTACAAGGAAGAAACGAACCCGAGATTACATGCCGGATGGGACCATCTCTTTCAACGATAAAGACGCTGAAGGCATCGTGCAACAACATAACGATGCCTTGGTAATTTCTGAACTCATAAATAAATCTCAAGTTAAGCTTGTGTTGATTGATCCAGGTAGCTCGGCCAATGTCATCATATCGAGGGTCGTAGAGAAACTGGTCTACTAGACCAAATAGTTCTCGTGGTACGGGTCTTGAAACATATTCAACATGGCATGTCAAACTACTAAAGAGGAGATAACCCTGCCGGTGAACACCACTGGAACCATTCAGGAAATGAAGTTCTACATCATCGGGGGGGATATGAGGTACAAAGCTCTATTAGGAAGGCCAGGGATCCACAACATGAGGGAAATACCCTCGACACTGCACCGAGCATTGAATTTCCCCACATTGGGAGGGATCGAAACAATTTATGGAGAACAGCCAGCGGAAAAGAATGTTCGCAATTGATGAGTTAATACCGATATACGCCCACTCGACATCAAAAAACCTGGAGTCGATTAGGAAGGAAAAAACTAAATAGCAATCACCGACACCGATCTCGACCGAACCGAAAAACCAACAAGCAAGCGTGGATGATGATTACGGAGTTCCCAGGTCTTTCATCTCCCCCTGACAATTCTGATGCCGCCAAGTCAACGGCCAAGGAGCAAGAACAAGTCATATTTATCGAACATTTTCCCGATAGGAAGGTATACCTGAGCATGGGGTTAACTCCCGAGCTCAGGAAAGAACTCATTGAATTATCTTATAGCTAACATAGATTGCTTCTCTTGGTCCCATCTTAATATGACAGGGATGCCGCCAGAAATAATACTCACAAGCTGAGTTTGGATCTGAAGTTCCACCCGGTTAAACATAAGAGGAGGCCTCAGTCCAAAGTCAAGCATGCATTCATAAAAGACGAGGTATCCAAACTCGATAAAATAGGTTCCATTCAGGAATTTAAGTGCCTGGATTGGTTAGCTAATGTAGTGGTAGTACCTAAAAGGAGAAATAAATTAAGAATATGCTTAGATTACAAATACTTGACAAGGCATGCCCTAAAGACTCGTTTCTTTTGCCTAACATCGATCGCACGATCGATGCGACAGCCGGCCATGAGATACTTAGATTTCTCGATGCCTATTCCGGGTACAACCAAATCCGGATGTACCCGGGTGATCAAGAAAAAAACTTCCTCCGTCACTAAATTTGGTACTTATTGTTATAACGTAATGCCTTTCAGACTAAAAAACATTGGTTCCACTAAAAAATTCCTAGTAAACCGGATATTCAAAGAACTAATAGGAAAATCAATGGAGGTTTACATTAACGACATGTTAGTTAGGTCCTTGGGACCAGAGGACCATTTGGAACATTTGCTGGAAACCTTCAACATACTAAAGAAATACAATATAAAGGTTAACCCATAGAAATGCGCATTCGGGGTCGAGTCCGGGAAGTTCCTTGGATTCATGGTGTCAAACCGGGGGATCGGAATCAATCCCGACAAAATCAAAGATATAGAAGACATCATTGTGGTGGACAATGTCAAGGTCGTTCAAAGGCTAATCGGGTGCATAGTCGCACTTGGTCAGTTCATATCATGGCCCTTCGATAAGAGCCATCGGTTCTTCTCATTATTGAAAAAGAAGAATAACTTTACATGGACCCGGAGCGGCGCCTAGCTTTGGAAGAACTCAAACGGTACCATTCGAGTCCACCTTTGCTTCATACTCCGATGGCAGACGAGCAGTTATACCTGTAGTTAGTTGTATCTGAGATAGAGGTAAGTGGAGTCTTAGTCTGGGAAGAGGGAGGTATATTATGTTAGCAGGACTCTAGGAGAGGTTGAAACCAGGTATCCTCACCTGGAGAAATTGGCGCTCGCTTTGCTAAGCGTTTCCAGGAAGTTAAAGCCATCTTTTCAATTCCATCCCATATGTGTCATAACTACTTACCCATTGAGGAACATAATGCACAAACCCGAGCTCTCGGTACAATTGGCCAAATGGGCCATGGAAATTAGCCGGTAAGATATCGAACATCAACCCGAACCGCCATTAAATCCCAAATTTTGGCAGATTTCGTGGTCGACTTCATGCCTGCCTTATTACCCGAAGTCGATAAGGAATTATTGTTAACCTAGGGGACCTCCTCGGTAATTTGGACCCTCTTTACAGATGGTTCCTCGAACGCAAAGGGGTCCGGACTCGGCATCGAGTTGAAGCTGCCTACGGGTAATGTAGTTAGGCAATCTATTAGAACTGTGAAGTTGACTAATAATGAGGTCGAGTATGAGGCCATGATTGCCGATATAGAATTGGCTAAAAGCCTGGGGGTCAAAGCGATCGAAGCTAAATGTGTTTCCCTGAAAGAGGAACGAATGCGAAGATACTTGGATAAACTAAAGGTAACACTGCACCGATTCAAGGAATGGACCCAACAACATGTACCCCAAGATCAAAATAGCAAAGCCAATGCTTTGGCTAACTTGGGGTCGTCAATCGATGACGATGAATTCAGCTACTATTTATGACTGACTATTTCTCTAAATGGGTCGAAGCTCAAGTTTTCGAGAAGGTCTGAGAAAAAGAAGTCATCGAATTCATTTAGGACCACATAATATGTTGGTTCGGTATATTGGCCGAGATAGTATGTGATAACGGGAAATAATTCATCGAGAGCAAGATAAGCAAATTTTTCGAGGACCATAATAACAAAAGGATCTTATCAACAACGTATTGCCCTTGTGAGAACGGATGGGTGAGTTGACGAATAAAACCATCCTTCAAAATCTTAAGAAAAGGTTGACCGATGCCAAAGGAAATTGGAAGGAAATTTTGCCCGAAGTCTTGCAGGCATATTGCACGACCTCAAAATTCAGTACTGGGGCCACTCTATTTTTGTTGGTCTACGGTGTTGAAGCATTAATACCGGTCAAGGTGGGTGAACCGAGCCTCAGGTTCTGATATGTAACCAAAGAATCCAACGGTGAGGCCATGAGAACGAGCCTAGAACTACTAGATAAGAGGAGCAAGGCCGCCCTAGTCCGGTTGGCCACCTAGAAGCAGCAGAAAGAAAGATATTATAACCGAGGAGCCAACCTCCAATACTTCAATATCATGGACTTGGTGTTAAGAAGAGTAACAGTGAACACCCGAAACCCGAACGAAGGGAAGCTAGGACCATATCGAGTCATCAATATTACCGGTAAAGGCTCGTATACACTCGAAGCAGGAAACGACGCACAACTACCGAACAACTGGAACGTGACCCAGTTAAAATTATACTACTACTAAGGTACGACCTCATTCACTTCTCTTTTAATATTACGAATTGGACTAACACTTGAAGGCAACAACCGAAGGAGAATGTACCCCTTAGGTCTGAAAGCACGCGTTGCACTCTTTTTCCCTTGAACCGGTTTTGTCCCAATTGGGTTTTCGGCAAGGTTTTTAACGAGGCAACAATAAATCGTGCTAACTTAGAGTCGAAGATCAGTTTTAAATCGGAGTCAATGGTCACTTCAACAGTATCCGAGCCCACTCGAAGATCAACCTCAAATACTAGGGGTCATCGCCTTCGGGTTATTATTTTAGTAAAGAAGGAAACTTTGTGCACAAACAGCCTAGGATCGGTGGTTAGGATTTATTGTAAGGGACAAATGGTCAAATGAATTGTGCCCGCGTAGGTCACCTCGGCCATAATGCAAGCTTTTACACACTTACAATCTTCTACACAAAAATGAAATAAAGTTTCTACCTTGCTAACATACATTTTTTGCTTCTTATAAGTATCAAGCCTAAGGGCTATTCCTACCCGGGAATTGTCGAGCCCAAGGGAAACCCTTATCCGAGCCCAAAGGGCTACCCCACTCGGGTACTGCCGTTCGAGATAAGCTCGGGCAACTCGAGTTATGGAAACCCGGAGGCACAAAACCTATTAGGCAGTGACCAAACCTAAAAGGCTAAGACCACCCTAAAAATGGTTTGGAGACGTCCAAAACTCGTAAGCAAAACATAAGGCCTTCAACAAAATTCTAAACTTGTTCAAAGGTACCCTCGTCAAAGATACATTCTAACAACATTTAAAGAAGCACCTTGGGGAAGTTTATGTTCACTCCGAGCTTACACAAGTTCAAGAAAAAATTGCATCGTGGACAGGTCTTGTTCGGACCTCCTAAAAGAGACTTAATACAGCGTTTGATTCTGTGCTAAGGCATTAGAAATATTTGCAATCGTAAAAAAATGCTAAGACAACAGACTTGCACATTGCCAAAAGGGAAATATTTTGTATTCCAGAATATCTTTACAAAGGCCGAACAAAAATGGCCTCAACAAAATATATGTACATGATACAAAAAAACAAAACAGAATAATCCTAAGGCATCTTCGTCTAATATTCACCAGAACCCCACTCGTCACCAGAGCCATCGGGGCCTTCGGGTTGTGCGAAGCCCTCGGAGATTTCTTCATCTTCGGGTTCAGCTAGCTTATTGTCCTCAACCTCAAATCTTTTCACCTCCTCCATCTTCATCGACAGGTCGAAGCCTCGGGCATGGATCTCTTCGAGGGTCTCCCTTTGGGATAGTCGCCTCACGTATTCAACATTAGTCTTTAGGCGAGCCTCGGCTGATTCGACAACTGCCCTATACCGGGCCACTATCTCATCAGCATTGGCGGAGGTTGTGCATAGGTATGACTTTATATGTCACGACCCAATTTAACCCTCTGAAAGGTGTCATGACGGCACCTAGTCTTTACGACTAGGTAAGCCTTATTATTACGAAAAAATGTAAAGATACATAGCGTTAAAAGATAAATAGAATAATTTAAATAACAAGGATCGTGCCACTCGACATATACAAAAATAATATCCCAAAACCAGGAATATCGCTAATCACAAGCTTCTATGAGTCTATGTATCTCTGTACAAAAGTTTGAAGAAAACAAAAGAAAAATCTCTACGCAGGGGAATATAAGAGGACTCTGAGGATCTGCGGACGCGAGCAGAAGTACTTTGATGTCTCATATATCAGCAAGGCGCACCAAATCCGAGGCTGATAGCTCGTACCTGGATCTGCACACGAGAAACATGTGCAGGAAAGGGCATGAGTACACCACAATGGTAACCAGTAAGCGCCAAGCCTAACCTCAGTCGAGTAGTGACGAGATCAGGTCAGGTCCCTACAGGAGTAAATATAATGAATTAAGCAGTAAAAGACATAAATAGATTTTACGGTAAAGCAGTTAAAGAAATTCACGAAATTTAACAGTCACGTGGTTTAGAAATGATTATGCAGTACAGGGGGATCCCCCAGAATACGTCTGTAGTCCCAAAATAAATATGCAGTGTTAGGGGATCTCCCGGAATACGTCCGTAGTCCCAAAGTAAATATGCAAGACAGAGGGATCTCCCGGAATATGTTCGTAGACCCAAAGTAAATATGCAAGACAGGGAGATCTCCCGGGATACGTCTGTAGTCCCAAAGTAAATATGCATCGCAAAATAACATGACATTTATAGCACCAAAATATACAGTTCAGATTAAACGCAAAAAGGAAAATAGAGATCTACCTAAACATGTTGCACAGTAATTCAAATAGACAGTTAAAACACATAGGCATGCTTTCCTAATCTAAACTAAGCAGTTTAACATAGTAGATGTAGTTCAAATAAAGGAAGATAGTTTATGATGTATAAGAAAACCAAGATTTTGACAACAATAGCCCGTGTACGTACTCGTCACCTCACGTACACGGCCCTCACACATCAAACAATACCAAAACATCGTAAGGGGAAGTTCCCCCACACAAGGTTAGGCAAACCACTTACCTCGAACCGCTCAAATCAACCAAAAATCACGCTCTTTCCACGAGTATCAGAATCCGAATGGACCAAATCTTATCAAACCAATTGTATAATGTAAATATAACTACAAGTAACTAATTTAGACAATAAATTCGAAGCTAAAGCATTAAAATTGGAAAATTGCCCGAAAAATCTACCCGGGACCACGACTCGGAATTAGGTAAAAGTCACCAATTTAGAACACTCATTCACTCATGAGGCCACTCGTCCAAAAATTATCTAATTGTGACGCCTAAAACCCGATTAGAACTCAAAAATTCGATTGGGAAACTATTTCCCCAAATTCCCACTTTCTCATTCAAAATCCTTGATTAAATGAAGAGAACTACATTATATTGATGAAATATCAACGAAATAGAGTTAGGAATCGTTACCCAATGTCTTCCTCTTCAAAACTCTCGAAAAATCGCCTTATCCTGAGCTCAAAATAGGATTTGGGTGAAATGAGCAATAGCCCTCGATTCTGCCATTATCAGCCCAGTGATTTCCGCATCTGCGGACCAAGGATCGCACCTGCGGACAAACCATCGCAGGTGCAAAATCCACTTACTAGGCTAGGACCGCATCTGCGAGCGTTGGGCCACACCTGCGAGCCCGCTCCTGCGGTCCATCCACCTCACCTGCGACCCCAGAAGACTAGGCCCATCTCCGCATCTACGAGGTCCCTTCCACACGTGCGAATCCGCACTTGCGGCCTCCCTTCCGCACGTGCGAAACACTAGAACCAGCAAATCTCAGAATTTTCCTAAGTCCAATTTCAATCCGTTAAGCATCCGAAGCAAACTCAAGGCCCCCGAGACCTCAACCAAACATACCAACCAGTCCTATAACACCATCCAAACTTAGTCGAGCCTTCAAACCACACCTAACAACATCAAAAACATGAATTAAGCATGTATTCAAGCCTAAGGAACTTTGAATTTTTCAAATTCTACAAACGACGCTGAAACACATCAAACCTAGTCCGAATGACCTCAAATTTCACACACAGGTCACAAATGACACTACGAACCTACAACCACTTTAGGAATTCCATTCCTGGCTCGATATCAAAATTTCGACTACTAGTCTGAAATCGCCAAAGATTCTAACTTTCACCAATTCAAGCCTAAATCCACTACGCACCTCCAAAACACATTCTGGACGCGCTCCTAAGCCCAAAATTACTCAACAGAGCTAACAGACTCGACAAGATTCCATTCCAGAATCGTCTTCACACAGTTCCAACTATTGTCAAAATTCTAAGACTTAAGCTCACATTTAGGGACTAAGTGTCCCAGAACACTCCGAATTTCTCAAACAATCACTTCGGCAAATCCCAATAGAAGAAACAAATAGGGGGGAAACATTTATTAGGGGATCGGGGTTCTAACTCTCAAAACGATCGGCCGAGTCGTTACATTATCCCTCTCTTAAAACAATCATTCGTCCTCGAACGAGTATAAAGACATACCTGAAGTTGTGAAAAGATGAAGGTAACGGCTGCGCATATCCTGCTCGGTCTCCCAAGTTTCCTCCCCGACCGGCTGACCCCTCCACTAGACCTTTACTAAAGCAATATTCTTTGACCTGAGTTTTCTGACCTGCCTGTCCAAAATGTCTACTGGCTCCTCAACATAAGAAAGATCCTTGTCCAACTGGACTGAGCTGAAATCCAATACATAAGTCAGATCATCGTGATACTTCCAGAGCATATAAACGTGGAATACCGGATGAACTCTCGCTAGACTGGGAGGTAAAACCAGCTCATAAGAAATCTCCCCAACACGCCGCAATATCTCAAAAGGACCAATGAACCTCGGGCTCAACTTGCCCTTCTTCTCGAATCTCATGACGCCCTTCATTGGAAATACCCGAAGCAAAACCCGCTCTCTAACCATAAATACCAAATCACGAACCTTCCGGTCCGTATAACTCTTCTGCCTGGACTGGGCTGTGCGAAGTCTATCCTGAATCAACTTATCCACGACATCCTGGACCAAATTTGTACCCAACAATCGGGCCTCGCCTGGCTCAAACCAACCTACTGGGGACCGGCACCGCCTACCGTACTAAGCCCCACACGGTGCCACTTGAATGTTGGAATGGTAACTGTAGTTGTAGGAAAACTCTTCAAATGGAAAGAATTAGTCCCATGAACCTCCGAACTCCATCACACAAATACGTAGCATATCCTCAAAAATTTGAATCGTGCCCTCGGACTGCCCGTCCGTCTGGGGTGAAAGGTTGTGCTCAGCTCCACCCTAGTACCCAATTCCTGATGTACGGCTCTCCAGAACCATGATGTGAACTGTGTACCTCTATCTGAAATGATGGATATTTGGATACCGTGAAGGCGGACGATCTCTCTGATATAAATCTCAGCCAATCTCTCTAAAGAATAAGTGGTCAATATTGGAATAAAATGAGCTGACGTTGTCAACCGATCCACGATCACCCAAATAGCATCGAACTTTCTCAAAGTCCGTGGAAGTCCAACTATGAAAAGTCCATAGTGATCCGCTCCCACTTCCATTCCGGATCTCTAACCTCTGAAGTAAGCCACCCGGTCTCTGATGCTCATATTTAACTGCTGACAGTTGAGACACTTGGCCACAAACCCAACTATATCCTTCGTCATCCTCCTCCACCAGTAGTGTTGTCTCAAATCCTGGTACATCTTCGCGGCACCCGGATGAATGGAGTACCGCGGGCTGTGGGCCTCCTCAAGAATCAACTCCCGAAGCCCATCTACTTTGGGCACACATATTCGACCTTGTATCCTCATCACGCACTCATCACCGATAGTCACATCTCTAGCAGCACCTCGTTGAAACTTGTCCTAAAGAACTAGGAGGTGGGGATCATCATACTAGCGCTCTCTGATATTTTCATAAAGAGAAGAACGAGCGACCACACAAGCCAATACTCGGCTCGGCTCTGAAATATCCAATCTCATGAACTGACGGACTAAGGCCGGAACCTCCAAGGCTAAGGGCCTCTCTGCTGCCGGAAGATATGCCAAACTCTCTGCCCGGCGACTCAAAGCATTGGCGTCCACATTGGCCTTCCCTGGGTGGTACAATATAGTACTATCATAGTCTTTAAGTAGATCCAACCACCTTCGCTGACGCAACTTAAGGTCCTTTTGCTTGAACATATGCTGCAAACTCTGGTGATCAATGTATATCTCACAAGGAACACCGTACAAATAATGACGCCAGATCTTCAAGGTGTGAACAGTAGCTGCTAACTCAAGATCATGGACAGCATAATTCTTCTCATGCACCTTCGACTATCTAGACATTTAGGCAATCACCCTACTATCCTGCATCAATACCGCTCCAAGGCCAATCCTCGAGGCATCACAATAGACAGGGTAAGACCCCAAACCTATAGGCAGTACTAATATTGGGGTTGTATTCAAAGCTGTCTTGAGCTTCTGAAAGATCTCCTCATACTACTTGGTCCACCTAAACGGAGCACCCGTCTGGGTCAGCCTGGTCATAGGTGCTGCAATAGATGAAAACCCCTCAACAAAGCGACAGAAGTACCCCGCCACACCAAGGAAACTGCGGATCTCCGTAGCTGATGATGGTCTAGGCCAACTCTACACTGCCTACACTTTCTTCGAAACTACCTTGATCCCATCACAAGACACCACGTGGCTCAAGAATGCCATTGAATCAAGCTAGAATTCATACTTAGAAATTTTTTCATACAATCACTTCTCCCTCAAAGTCTGAAGCACGGTCCTCAGGTGCTGCTCATGATCTTCCCGAGACCGGGAATATACTAGTATGTCGTCAATAAACACAATGACAAAAGAATCAAGATAAGGTTGGAACACATTGTGCATCAAATGCATAAAGGCTATTGGGGTATTGGTCAGCCCAAATGACATGACGAGGAACTCATAATGACCATATCTAGTCCTGAAAGCAGTCTTCAGGATATCCGGCTCCCGAATCTTCAACTGATGATAGTCAGAACGCAAGTCAATCTTGGAAAACACCCTGACACCCTGTAACTGATCAAATAAATCATCGATGTAAGGAAAAGGATACATGTTCTTCACTGTAACCTTGTTCAACTGCCGATATTCAATACACAAACGCAGATAACCATCTTTTTTCTTCACAAACAAGACCGGAGCACCCCAAGGCGATACATTAGGCCTGATGAAACCCTTATCAAGCAAATCCTGCAACTGCTCCTTCAACTCCTTCAACTCGGGAGGAGCCATACCATAAGGAGTAATAGATATGGGCTGAGTTCTCGGCAACAAATTAATGCCGAAATCGATATCTCTATCGGGCGGCATGCTTGGAAGATCAACTGGAAACACATCAGATAAGTCCCTCACTGCTGGTACTGACTCAATTTTAGGGGTATCAATACTGACATCTCTCACATAGGCCAAATATGCATTACACCCCTTCTCAACCATCCGTTGAGACTTAAGAAATAAAATGACCCTGCGGGGAGTATACTCTAAAGTACCTCTCCACTCTAATCGCGGTAAGCCTAGCATAGCCAGCGTCACGGCCTTAGCGTGACAATCAAGAATAGCATAATGGGGCGACAACCAGTCCATACCCAAGATAACATCAAAATCTACCATACTAAGTAATAACAAATCGACTCTGGTCTCAAAAGTACTAGGAGAAATCAAACACGACCGATATACGCGGTCCACAACAAGAGAATCTCCCACTAGAGTAGATACATAAACAGAGGAACTCAAAGAATCCCGAGATACCCCCAAATATGGAGCAAAATGAAAAGACACATACGAGTACGTAGAGCCTGGGTCAAATAATATTGATGCATCCCTATGATAGACAGGGACAATACATGTGATGACTGAATCTAAAGAGACGACCTCCGAACGGGCTGGACGGGCTGGACGGGCATAGTACATGGCCTAGCCTCCACCTTTAGGGAGACCTCGACCTCCCCGACCTCCGCCTCGAGCTGCCTAAGAAGGTGGAGCGGCAGCTGGGGCTGGAAGAATGGCCGGAGGACCCGGTGGAGCACGTGAAAGCTGATAAGTCTGCGGAGATGCACCCATCATGGCCATGGGGAAATCTCTAACCATATGACGAGTGTCACCATACTAAAAACAACCCCTCGGAGGACACGGCGATTGAGACTGACTCAGACCTGGCCTGCTGGACTGGCCAGTAATAGCACCTCGAGCAGGAGGCATACTAGATACTGGCGGCGCATAATAGGGCTCCTGAGGTCTAGGAGGAGCTGGAACACCGCTGGCTGCTGGAAGAGTTGAATTAACAGGACAACTCACAAAACCCCTACCATAGCGTGCTGCTGGTGCACGGGCTCCTAAATAATGACCAGTCTCTCGAGACCTCTTGGCCTCTCTCTTTTCTCTGTCCCGGGAAACATGCCCTCAGCTCTCCTGGAAATACTCACTGCCTGTTGATAAGTGATATCCATATCCAACTCCCTGGCCATACTGGTCCAAATACTTGGGTGGAGTCCCTCAATGAAGCGACGAACCATCTCTCTGACTGTAGCAACCAAAGCCGGTGCATGTCGAGCTAACTCACTGAAACAGACTGCATACTCCGACAATCTCATAGAACCTTGGTGAAGCTGCTCAATCTCTGCGCGCCAAGCATCCCTGAGGCTCTGAGGGACATACTCACGCAAGAACATCTCTAAAAACTGAGTCTAAGCGAGTGAGGCTGCCTCGTCCGGACTACTCGGCCCATAGGCATGCCAGCACTGATATGCATCTCCCCTCAGCTGTAAAGCGGTGAAGGAAACCCCACTCATCTCCACAATGCCTATAGTACGGAGAATACGATGTCACTCCTCAAGAAAACCCAAAGCGTCATCTGAAGCTAGTCCGTTGCAAGTATGTGGGTGGTACTTCTTGTACCTCTCAAGTTTGAGCTGCTCTGCCTCAGTAGCAGCTACCCAGAGTCTCATGTTGAACCGGAGCCACTGGGGGCATAGGGATATACTCTGGGGCTTGATCAACCTGGACCCTCTGCTCAGGAGTGCGGGCTCGGGGAGTTTGTGCCCCTCCTGAACCTGAGATGTAGCGGGAGCTATCGGAAGTAGTCCAGCCTGAGCTATAGTGCTGAACATGCTCATGAACTGAGCTAACGTCTCCTAGAGGGCTGGAGTAGTAATAGGAATCTCTGGTGTCATCCCTCCAGCTGGAGATACTGGGGACTCCTCTATCGCGGCTCTCAAAGGTGCTCGGGCAGCACTACGTGGTCGTCCTCTACCCCGACCCCGGCCTCTGGCGGCTCTATCAAGGGGCTCGGGTGTCTGATCGTCGGTCTTCCCGGTACGGGTCCTTGCCATTTGTGAGAAAGAATAGAACAGAAATTTTAGAGATTTGTGATGTCAATAACTCATACGACAAGGAAATCAAAGAAGTATGATTGTTTTTAACAGTTACATACCCTCTCGAAGATAAGTACGGACGTCTCTGCATGATCCGCGAGACTTTAATAAACCGGCTTGTGAATCGTGACTCTTATGAACTTAGTGCTCTGATACCAACTTGTCATGATCTAATTTAACCCTCTGAAAGGTGTCGTGACGGCACCTAGTCTTTACGACTAGGTAAGCCTTATTATTATGGAAAAATTGAAAGAAACACAACGTTAAAAGATAAACAGTATAATTTAAATAACAAGAATAGTGTCACTCGGCACATACAAAAATAATCTCCCAAAACCCGGGATATCGCTAATCACAAGCTTCTATAAGTCTGAAGAAAAAAAAAATCTCTACGCGGGGGAAGGGGACTCCAAGGATCTTCGAACGCGAGCAGAAGTACCTTGAAGTCTCCTGAATGAGCAAGCGCGCACTAAATTCGAAGTTGATATCTCGTACCTCGATCTGCACACGAAAAATATGTGCAGGAAAGGGAATGAGTACACCACAATGGTACCCAGTATGTGCCAAGCCTAACCTCGGTCGAGTAGGGACGAGGTCAGGTCAAGGCCCTACCGGAGTAAAACATAAATAGATTTTATGGTAAAATAGTTAAAGAAATTCACAAAATCTAACAGTCGAGGGAGCCCTCGGATCATAACAAGAAACACAGTAGGGAATCTCCCAGGATATTGTCCCGTGGTTTCGAAATGATTATGTAGTACAGGGGGATTTCCCAGAATACGTCCGTAGTTCCAAAATAAATATGCAGTGTTGGGGGATCTGCCGGAATACGTCTGTAGTCTCAAAGTAAATGTGCAAGAAAGGGGAATCTCCCGGAATACGTCTGTAGTCCCAAAGTAAATATGCAAGACAAGGGGATCTCCAGGAATACGTCCGTAGTCCCAAAGTAAATATGCATCGCAAAATAACATGACAGTTATAGCATCGAAATATACAGTTCAGATTAAACGCAACCAAGGAAAATATGGATCTACCTAAACATATTGCACCGTAATTCAAATAGACAGTTAAAACACATAGGCATGCCTTTCTAATCTAAACTAAGCATTTTAACATAGTAGATGCAGTTCAAATAAAGGAAGACAGTTTATGGTGTAGAAGAAAACCAGGATTTTTACAACAATAGCTCGTGTACGTACTCGTCATCTCACGTACACGACGCTCACACATCAAACAATACCAAAACATCCTAAGGAGAAGTTCCCCCACACAAGGTTAGGCAAGCCACTTGCCCCGAACCGCTCAAATCAACCCGAAATCACGCTCTTGCCACGAGTATCCGACTATGAATGGCTTAAATCTAATCAAACCAATTGTATAATGTAATTATAACTACAAGTAAATAATTTAGCTAATGAATTCGAAGCTAAAGCATTAAAATAGGGAAAATGCCCAAAAGGTCTCCCCGAACCTACGACTAGGAATAGGGTAAAAGTCACCAATTTAGAACACCCATTCACTCACGAGACCACTCATCCAAAAATTATCTAATTCCGACGCCTAAAACCCGATCAAAACTTAGAAATTCGATTGGGAAACTTTTCCCCAAAATTTCCAGTTTCTCACTCAAATTCTTTGATTAAATGAAGAAAACTACAATAGATTGATGAAATATGAATGAAATAGGGTTAGGAATCATTACCCAATGTCTTTCTCCTCAAAACCCTCAAATAATCGCCTTCTCCCGAGCTCAAAATCAAATTTGGGTGAAATGAGCAACAACCTTTGATTCTGCCATTATCAGCCCAGTTATTTCCGCATCTGCGGACCAAGGACCGCACCTGTGGTCCCGCACTTGTGGACAAACCATCGCAGGTGCGAAATCCACTTACTGGGCTGGGATCGCATTCAGAGGTAACCGGCTTAAGGCTGACACATGTTCGAAGTCTGAACGACGCGACTGACGGGATGTTTCGGCTTCTTGTCATTTCTGTTGCGGCGTATTAAAGGAGGTGAAAAGCATCTGTCATTTCTAATCGTTTCGGTAAACCACATCTCTAAGAAACGAGGGGACTCTTCGTATACGGGTAAAATCAGTCCCGTTGAACATCTCAGTTTCCCGGTAAAAAAACGGGACTGGAACATGATCATAAGAAATCGGAGTCTAGGCGAAAAAGCTCTCGCATCGGGGATCAAGCAAAACAGCTGCCCCCGGAAGCATCGGGGCCACATCTCCCGGGTCCAGTTTGAATCCCTCAACTTCTGAGAGCATTACCAAACGGCCAAACATGACTAACAAAGAGCCTTGACATCCGTTCCCAACCGGATGTCACGACGTAAATCTCAACCCGTATCAGCAGTGAATCAGTGATTAGCATAAAGAAAGTTTTTATCCTTTTTTAGAATTGTACTTAAGGTGAAACTCCCTTGCTATATAAAGAGGAAACAAATTGTTCATTAGGGATATGGTAACACGCACATAAAGGCAATGTATTCCAAATCTCTTTGTTGTTCAAAGTTCTTATTTCTTGTTCTTAAGCTCTTCATAAGTATAAGCTTGGAATCCAGGAAAGGTTTTTCATCGAGCTCGGAATCACCCTTATCATTAGTTTGGTCATCTATTACGTTTTTCATTTGTTTAATCTAACGTTATTAATCACTATATTGAATTAAGCCACATATAATTAAAATCACATATAAATTCAATTGTTATCCATTTTTAGGGTAAACACTATTATTTAAGGTAATTGTTTTTAAATTAAACAGTAATGATATCCAAATATTACCTAAAATAAATGCTAAAAATCAGGGAAAATATATTTTGACACAGTTGGCTATTAAAAATAAACGAAAACAGTCCACTTTGTAATTTGGGTAAAAAACAAAAACTGTGGCTATTTCTAGTTTATTGCTAATATGGGATGTTAATTTAGTTAAGGCTTCTTCCCATTACGGAGTTTGGTCTAAAGGGCAAGTTATATTTGTTGGACTATATACTAGTTCCAGAATTATGTGAACTTTGGGGCTCAAGCTACGGCCCACTTCCAAGATTAATTGGTAAGGATCATTATACAAATGCAGACTGGATTTGCTATTATTTTTTTTTAATCGGTATATATAAATTATAAATATATTATACACAATTATATATATTTTATATATATATTATATATTTACTAGCTACTTTTATTATATACTAGTCTTAGGGTACGCGCTTTGCGCGTATACCTTATATAAGTAAATATACAATCTTATAAAATTAAGTAATTTTTGTTAAATAAGGTATTTGAGCTATTAAGAAAATTAAAATAAAATATAATTTTATAAAATTGATAAATGTTGATATAATTTAGCTAGTTTGATAAATAAAGAATACTACCATGTAAAAAAAATTATATGCTTTATTGTAATTTTTGATGACTTACGTAGGAATATATGATAAAAAATATTGTTATTTTTGTTACCTAATAGTGAAAACAAGTAACAAATAATACTATGATATAGCTAACATAGTTCATACACTAAAGGATAGTAGTTCAAATATAATTAAGATAATAATTTTAATTCAAAATAAGTAAAGATTTAATAACAAAAAATTTAGTGATTTCAAAGTCCTAAATATTAGAAAAATAAATTAAATTACAATTTTTTCTATTGTGAAGACTATTTTAAAAGGGTAAAAAGGTGAACGATATTTCAGTAAGGGCCTTCGTGCTTTTAATATAATATAGATGCTTCTAGAAAATAATATATAATATAAAATATATTATTTATGTATTATATACGTATTTATTAATATAATCTTACTATTATTATTTTAGTAAATAAAAATAACATTTATTCTTGAATCATATATACTTGTACTATTTTTAAGAGCTAGTTCAACCCAAGTTTTATTATTATTGATATTTAATATTTTGAAGTCAATAAATTACAAAATTATTTAAATTCTTAATGGATGTTTTCTAATACTATACGAATTGTACAAACACTAAAATAAATAAGTGAATGAAAGAAAATCTAAAATAAGAAAAACAAATCGGCGTTGACATACATGAGATCTTTCAAATATTTTCTTTCAATTTTTCTTTTTCTTTTTAATGTTTTTTTCTCTTTAATATAATACTCCTAAATTTGAATGGAGTTAAAAACAAAAAACTTTATTAAGAAAACAAACCCTTAATAAGTGGACTAAACTTTCCTAATTTGGATTGAAAAGTGGAATTCTAGAATTAATTAAACTCCTAAATATTAGAAAAATAATTAAATAAATACTCTTACATATTAGAAAAATAATTAAATGACTATTTCTAAATATTAGGAAAATAATGTAATGACTATTTTGTCATTTTAAAAGGATAAAAAAGGTGAACGACAGTTCGCTTTTAATATAGTATAGATATAGATAGATAGATAAATATACAAATTACATTTGTTAGCTAAATATACAAAATGTATGTATATTACATTTTGTTTTGTGGTAAAAATGTAAATAATACCATTAAGTCACAAAACCATACACCTAAAGAGCACTCGTCTTCCACATCCAGGAAGGGCAGGCCTCCGATAAATCAAGTAACATCTAATTACAACGTATTTTGTGTATTTATCTAAGGCAGCTTTTGGCTTTCCTAGAGTTCTGAAATCTTTCTATTCTATCTATAATCTCTCTTATAATTTGCACCAAACGAACGATCTCTATCACAGAGGCACCATGTATCTTTAGTGAGCAGTCTGCCCTGTACAGCTAACCAAACCACAAACCTATGTTTTGGTTGAGCTAGTGATGACCAGATTAACTCAGCAATCTTCAATCTTTCATGCTGCTCAACCAGTGCATTATAGGAGCTATTGGTCGAGTACTGCCCATTTGAATAGGGAAAATAGATGAGAGAAATTCATACTCAGGTGAAGGACCAAAACTACAACTGGGCCGTAGAAATATGGGCTAAACCTGAGTACCCGTTTCGTGAAAATTCTAAAAATCATGTCGATCAAGTTTAAGATCTGAATATATTGGGGCATTTGCATCTATACCTACTTTTTGTGTCACGTTTTAATTTATACCCGCTTTGCAAAAAAAATTACAAGCGTACCCACTTTTCGCATAAACTTCAGGCATACGGGCCTGAAGTAGCAAAGACAATCACAAAAACTTCAGCATTCTAGGAGTCGGGCATGAAGTTGTTTGTAATTGCTGAACTTAAGCATTCTACTAGCTGAAGTTTTGTTCTCTATTTGTTGTACTTAAGCATGTTTTAGCTGGAGTTTTGTCCTGGATTCAATAGTTTTTCGTAAAGCTTTTTCAAAAACTTCAGCATAAGATGCTGAAGTTATCTAGTTCATTTGTAAAAACTTCAGCACTAAATAAGCTGAAGTTTGTCCTGNGTTCGCTGAAACACTGGGGTTTGAAGTACCACTACACCAGTGTGTAATTCGTTCTATCCTGGGAGGAAATAATCCATAACCTTGGGTACTTTTAAATTCCTTAAGGAATTACTATGAATTCAGTGGGCTCGAATTGATTTTGTTATTTCATTTATATTTCTGTTTATGTTATTTATTTTCTCCAGAATTGTTTAACAAATGCAGATTACTAACAAACTTAAGAAATTTAATATTCTTTCTGTATTTGTGTTATATTCACTGTTTCTGGAGAGTAAAACCTTTGTGGTTTTGTACTCTATTGGAG
The DNA here is from genome assembly GCA_005239495.1 of Nicotiana undulata. Lineage (NCBI taxonomy): Eukaryota > Viridiplantae > Streptophyta > Magnoliopsida > Solanales > Solanaceae > Nicotiana > Nicotiana undulata. The sequence goes on along the minus strand of ML248590.1, from coordinate 34,484 downwards.
AATAAAATCTACGTGATTTTAACGTTTGTGTCATTCTTTTACATAAATAACGAATGACAACGGAAACCAAGTTGTTCTGATGGCAACTGCCAATGCCTCAACGAGCCGAACAACACCGGTAGCATTGGCACCAGCTGAGAAACCCGAAAAAATTTTCGGGCTTGATTTCAAGCGCTGAAAGCAAAAGATGTTCTTCTACTTGACTACTCTAAGTCTCCAGAAGTTCATCAAGGAAGATGTTCCTGTGTTGTCAGATGAAACTCCAGAAACTGAAAGCTTTCTCGTGATTGAGGCGTGGAAGCATTCAGATTTTTTGTACAAGAATTACATTCTAAGCGGGCTGGAGGATTCTTTGTATAACGTCTACAGTGGCGTGGAAACGTCAAAAGAATTGTGGAGTGCGCTTGAAAAGAAATACAAAACTGAAGATGCCGGGTTGAAGAAGTTTGTTGCTGCAAAGTTTTTGGACTACAAGATGGTAGATAGCAAGTCTGTTATTACCCAAGTCCAGGAATTGCAAGTGATTATTCACGATCTCCTTGCTGAAGGTATAAGTAGAATTAATACTAATATTGGTAGTATTAATTTTATTACCCAAGTCCATAAAATTTTTATTGAAGGTCTTGTCATCAATGAGGCCTTTCAAGTAGCAGCAATGATTGAGAAGTTGCCTCCATTGTGGAAGGACTTCAAAAATTATTTGAAACACAAACGCAAGGAGATGTCCCTTGAAGATCTCATTGTTCGGTTGAGAATCGAAGAGGACAATAAAGCTGCTGACAAGAGAGGTCGTGGAAATTCAACAATAATGGGAGCAAATATTGTTGAAGAGAACAAAAAGAGGAAGAAGGCTTCTGGACCGAAATACAACCCAAGCAAGAAGCGGTTCAGTGGAAATTGCTACAACTGTGGCAAAACCGGACACAAATCTATGGAGTGTCGTGCTCTGAAGAAAGACAAGAAGAAGGGTCAAGCAAACATGGTTGAAAAACATGATGATGTTGATGACTTGTGTGACATGCTTTCTGAATGGAACTTGGTGGGCAATCCTAAAGAGTGGTGGATTGATTCTGGAGCCATTCGCCATGTTTGTGTTGTTAGAGAAGCATTTGCTACTTATGTTCCTGTTGGATCCTATGAGACGATTTTTATGGTAAATGCTTCAAAGGCGAAGATTGAAGGATGTGGGAAGATATTTCTCAAAATGACTTCCGGCAAAGTGGTGACTTTGAACAACGTTCTTCATGTTCCCGAGATTAGGAAGAATTTATTCTCTATTGGACTTCTTGTTAAGAATGACTTTAAATGTGTATTTGTATCCGATAAGGTTGTAATAAGTAAGAACGAGATGTTTGTAGGAAAAGGTTACCTCACCGAGGGCTTTTTCAAGCTGAATGTAATGGTTGTTTAAAGTAATAATAAAATTTCAGCTTCGTCTTACTTACTTGAGTCAAATGAATTATGGCATGTACGTTTGGGTCATGTCAATTATAAAACCTTACAGAAAATGATTAATTTAGAAGTATTGCCTAAGTTTGAATGCGAAAAATCAGAATGTCACGTATGTGTGGAGTCTAAGTTTGTTAAACATCCTTATAAGTCAGTTGAAAGGAATTCAAATCCTTTAGACTTAATTCACACAGATATTTGTGACATGAAGTCAATACCATCTCGCGGTGGCAAGAAGTATTTCATAACTTTTATTGACGATAGTACTCGATATTGCTATATTTACTTACTTAATAGTAAAGATGAAGCAATAGACGCATTCAAGCAATACAAAAGTGAAGTTGAAACGCAACTTAACAAGAAAATAAAAATGATAAGAAGTGATAGGGGTGGTGAATATGAATCTCCTTTTGAAGAAACATGTTTGGAATATGGAATTATTCATCAAACAACGACCCCTTACACACCCCAATCCAATGGGATTGTGGAACGAAAGAATCGTACATTAAAGGAGATGGTGAATGCATTGTTGATAAGTTCTGGTTTGCCACAGAACTTGTGGGGGGAAGCCATTCTTACGGCTAATCGAATATTAAATCGAGTGCCCCATAGCAAAACACAATCCATTCCATATGAAAAATGGAAAGGAAGGAAGCCCAACTTGAATTATTTTAAAGTGTGGGGGTCTTTGGCAAAAGTGCAAGTTCCTAAACTCAAAAGGGTATAAATATGACCGAAAATCGTTGATTGTGTTTTCATAGGATATGCGACTAATAGTAAAGCATATCGATTTCTGGTACATAAATCAGAAAATCCCGACATTCATAATAATACGGTTATAGAATCAGATAATGCTGAGTTCTTTGAAAATATATATCCGTATAAAAAGGAATGCGAGTCGATTGGTGAAGGATTTAAACGACCTCGAGAAGAAACAAAAGAAAGTACACTTAATCAGGAGGATCCAAGATGTGGTAAACGTCAAAGAACGTCTACTTCATTTGGACTAGATTTTGTGACTTTCTTATTGGAAAATGAGCCTCAAACATTTAAAGAAGCTGTGTATTCTTCGGAATCGTTGTTTTGGAAAGAGGCAGTCAATAGTGAAATAGAATCCATATTGAACCACCATACATGGGAATTGGTTGATCTTCCTTCTGGAAATAAACCATTGGGTTCTAAATGGATGTTTAAGAGGAAAATGAAAGATGACGGCACTATTGAAAATTTTAAGGCAAGACTTGTGGTCAAAGGGTATAAACAACGAGAAGGTCTTGACTATTTCGATACATACTCTCCAGTTACAGGAATTACCTCAATATGAACGTTAGTAGCGTTAGCTGCAGTTTATGGTCTTGAAATTCATCAAATGGATGTTAAGACGACCTTCTTAAATGGAGAGTTGGAGGAAGAAATATACATGGAACAACCTGAAGGGTTTGTGGTTCCAGGTAAAAAAAATAAGGTATGTAGACTTGTTAAGTCCCTTTACGGACTAAAACAAGCACCCAAACAATGGCATGCGAAATTTGACCAAACAATGTTGTCAAATGGTTTTAAAATAAATGAGTGTGATAAATGTGTGTACATTAAAAATGCTCCAAATCACATAGTCATTGTTTGCTTATATGTGGATGATATGCTGATAATGAGTAATGACATTGCCAACATAAATGCGACTAAGCGCATGCTAACTGGCAAGTTTGATATGAAAGACTTGGGAGTTGCTGATTTAATTCTGGGAATTAAGATCCATAAGACTTCTCAAGGTCTGGCATTGTCACAATCTCATTATATTAAGACAGTACTTGAAAAATTCAAGCACTTGGGCTTTAAAGTTGCAAAGACTCCAATTGACATGAATCTTGCATTAGCAAAGAACAAAGGCCAAAGCATATCACAATTGGATTATGCTCGTGTGTTAGGTTGCTTAATGTACATCATGAATTATACACGACCAAATATAGCTTGTGCTATAAGTAAATTGAGTCGATATACGAGCAATCCAGGTCAATCTCATTGGATGGCCATGAAACGAGTTTTGGGGTATTTAGTACATACCCAGGACTTTGCCTTGCACTATAGTAAATATCCTGCAGTCATTGAGGGATACTGTGATGCAAACTGGATCACCGGATCAACTGATTCCAAGTCCACAAGTGGATATATATTCACTATTGGTGGAGGAGCGGTATCTTGGAAGTCGTCCAAACAAACTTGTATTGCCTGCTCTACAATGAAGGATGGGTTCATAGCCTTAGATAAAGCCGGTGAGGAAGCTGAATGGCTCCGGAATTTCTTGGAAGACATTCCATTTTGGCCCAAACCGTTGGCACCAATATGCATACATTGCGATAGTCAAGCGGCAATTGGAAGGGCAGGGAGCGTTATGTATAACGGTAAATCTCGTCATATACGAAGAAGACATAAAACCGTTAGGCAATTACTCTCTAAGAGGAATTATCACGATTGACTATGTAAAGTCAAGTGATAATGTGTCGGATCCACTTACAAAGACCTAACTACAGAGGTAGTTGAGAAATCATCAAGGGGAATGGGACTATGGCCTAGAACAAGTCATAGTGGCGGTAACTCTACCTAGAAGACTGGAGATCCCAAGATCTAGGTTCAAGGAGATCAAACAAAGTCATTAATGACGGTTCAACATTGTCAACTAAATTATTTGTTCCATTCTCGTGATGAGACAATGTTCAGTATCAAGGATAAAGCATTAAGGCTTTTTAATGATTTCTAAATTTGATACGGGGTATATCAAATAGTGTATCTACGGGATGACACGTTTAGGAATCACCTATGTAAGTGTGAAGTGTTAGCCGCTTCAAGGAGAATTTTGCAAGGCCAATTCTCTATGCACTTATGAAACCAGGCGGTGTTCATGGCTGAAACGAACACAACAATGAGAACCAAAGACGGTTAAGGATTGGTTGTGTGACTTGTGGTTGTCTAGGTATACACCAAAGTTCGACGGTTCAAAGATATCAAATCTACCGATTGATCGAGTATATCCGACATAAGTTCACTACGAAAAGTTCAAAGGGAAACCTACTTATCCAGATGCAATTAATCCTTGCTTGCAAATCACACAATTTTTCATGCATACTTCCGTGATATAGCCATTCCCCATTCATGTGGGAGATTGTTAGGGTTTTAAGCATTAATAGCTTAAAATAGGGTAAATGGGAAATGGAGGAAAAAATGAAATATTTGAGTAATAGTTGAGGTTCCCTCCTTTATTGTCCCACATGGGAAGAGGAAAAGATTTTTGATGGATATATAAGCAATTGCTCTTCTTCTAGCTCATAAAGAGTTGAGAAGAAGGCAAGCCTCGCGCCGTCGTTGTCGTCGCTCGACTCGGCCTCGGATTTGATTGATTAATTTTTTGGACCAAATTTATTTGTTAATAGTAAATATTAACAGAAATGTTATTAAATATTTGTTTTAATAACAAAATATTAATATTAAAATAAATATTAATATTAAATCCATTTCAGTTATCCAATATTTAGTTTTCTGTTTTTGTAACAGAAAATTAATTACCCTTCACTTTTCCCTCTTTATTGTTGAGTAAATAGCCAATTATGTCATGGCATTGATTCTATGACCGTTTTGCAAAAACAACCATTCTGAAGAGTTGCACCTCTTCAGATTTCAGCCCAACTTTGGCTATAAGTTCATTCTCTCAGATTTTACATACTAATTTCTGGGTTCTCCTCCTTTCTTCTGCATCTTTTAACTTCAAAGAAAGCCACAGTAAGTGTGATTTGCAACCGAACTTTGTGTTCGCTGAAACACTGGGGTTTGAAGTACCACTACACCAGTGTGTAATTCGTTCTATCCTGAGAGAAAATAATCCATAACCTTGGGTACTAGGAGGGGATTAAATTCCTTAAGGAAACACTGTGAATTCAGTGGGCTCGAATTGGTTTTTTTATTTCATTTACATTTTTGCTTATGTTATTTATTTTCTCCAGAATTATTTTACAAATACAAATTACTAACAATATATCCCTTTACTTTCGGATATTATCTATATTTAATCTCCGTTTTACTATACGGCCAAATTTACTCCCTACCGTTATACTATCCGGCCAAATTTACTCTTACCATCATCAAACTTCTAAAAATTACCTCATCTTTTATGAGTAAAAATATTTACTGTAACACTTATTTTTGATGTTTGTTTGACTGGTAAAGGGGAAGGGAGGGTGTGTGGGGGGGGTTCTTAGGGGGAGGGTGAATAAATAGAGTCAACTGGTCTGCAAGAGGCATAGAGACAGTATCTCAGTTATGCAGTGAAATCTACATTATAAAATTAAACAAAAATTTGTGTTTAGGCTGTCTAAAGCTGCAGTATTTTACTGGCTCTTTCCTCGATTTCAAATACTTAAAATATAACAAGAATCATGCATCAAAAGAATGAATGTATATCAAGTTTCCTTTCTTTTATCCATGCAATGCAAATACACTGCTAAATTTCAGATCATCTTATCCAATAAATTAATCTTAATTAACTTTTCATGCAAAATTCTTTAACAAAATGCCTAGCTCTCTTTTTGCTGTCTAGATCTCCAGTCTCTATCTATTCAAGAGGATGAAATTACTCTAATACCGAGGTTTCAGGATTTGAAGTTTATGAATTATTGTATTGATCTTAAGTTAATAATATATAATAATAATTTCGTTCATAGTCAAATATTTTGTGGAATCTAATGTATGATTTAATGTATATATAGAGTCTAAACTAAAATTATTAGATTCGCGTGAATCCATAACTAATATAATATAGATGGACTCGTACCGCTTACGCTCAAAGTAAATTATAAAGCTAGCTAGCTACCCCAAGGGCAGAGCTAGCTCTCTGCTTACGGATTCGGCCGAACTAAGTAACTTATGTTCAAATTCTGTATTTGTCTAGTGAAATTCATGGAATATGTATAAATTATTATTTTAGAACCCAATAACTTACTTTCTCCGGTTCACGATAAGTGACCAATTTATTTTTAGCACGCTCATTAAGAAAATACTAGATTCTATATAAAAATACCTACTATGACTAAACTATCCCTAACTAAACATTTAATGTGAGGAGTAAGAAAACTTTTTAGTGATATGTACTTAGGGGTTATTTTGTAAAAACAAATTGAATTCTTTCTTGATTATATAACTGGACATTTATTTTGGACCAAAATGAAAAAGAAACTGGTCACTTATTGTGAACCGAAGGGAATAAGTGAACTAAAATCCCGAACTTATAAACTTCAAATCCTGACTCTGCCTCTAACTACCCCATCGAAGAGAAAACAATTTGGTTTATCATAACACGGAGTACATTTTTTCACCAAAAATATGCTTTAAGCTGAAAAAGTTCTCTCCTCCATAACATTTTCAGATATTTGTAAGTGAAAAATTGGAATATGCTAACTTCCATCAATCAAAATATCCATTTTCAGTTGATTCACTATGCTTGGAATGAGTGAAAAGACTATCAAGAAGTATGCCTGATTAGGAATTCTACCGAACTCAATAATTTTAATTTTAATTTTATATTTGTGGAAATTAATTCAGTAAAAATATACTATTCTTAATTTAGGATACAATAACTTAAAAGGAGTAAAATTCTGAATCCGTAAACTTGAAATTGTACGATAAGTTAAACTATTCCAAACAATCATACATAGAGTAAAAGGGTAATAACAATAATGAATTAACAATAAGACGTAGGCATCGAAGAGCAAAACAAAGGTAATGAGTGGAGTTAAGATGAGTCTTTAGTCTTATAATAATGACAGAATCAAAGAGTCAATTTGATTCCATTCCAAATTACTATCAAACAAATTCCTTCAGCCGCACAATACGTGGCATTTACTAATCATCGATTTCTCTGCCATTACACCATCAATTTTCAGTTTTCTTTAATTTTGTTTGAAAGCCGCCAAAATATTCAAACGGCAGAAAACTCTGAAATATGGGAGCAATTTTACCAAAATTTTTAAAGCAATCACCAGAATTTAAAACTTATGGTTTTGATATTTTAGTGTTTTTAGTTATAAAGTTTTAAATTAAAAATTTGTCATGTTCAATGACGTTCTTAAGATAAATATAAAATTAAAAAAAGAATTACTGTGTTCGACCGAACTCGTAATCGAAGGATCGGCTTTGTCCCTGTATTGAGGAGACCTCCCATCCTTAAAACACCGACGTGGGACTCTTCATTATCTTTCACGAGCATGAAAAATTTAACGTTCACCGTCGGAAAAGAAGAATTGAGATGAGTCATACTCTAATACCACGTTAAATAGATTTTGGGCGTAATTTAATCCTAAAATTAGCTGATGAGGGGACGATTGTTCGTATTATATTGGCTACTCATTTCTTAAAATACCAATGTAAGACTCTTCACAATAAAAAGTGAGATTTGTGATACATGTACTGACGAAATACGGCTGACACGTGATTGATTTTACATAATGCCCTATATCTTTATTAAACTATCACTTGCTGATATTATCACTTTTGGCCTCAAACATTATTTATATATGATAGTCAAACGTTTTTTTTTTTTTCGTTTTTCGTCTATGTAAAACAGTAGTCTGATACATAAAATATCTCATATTTATGTCTGATTCGGAAAATGATCACACTTTCAAAAAGTATGATGTAGATCGCCTACTCTAACACAACAAAATATTGTGTCATGGTATTTCTATTAAGACAAGCAATTTTTTAACTGTTGTATGGAATCACTGACCTGTTACTTTCGATGATCAATATTCTCAGCGTAACTGTTGAAGATTCTTTGCTTGTTTTTCTAGCGTTAGCCATCACATTTCAATTCCCTAAAGTTCGAACTAAAATAAGAAAAAAAGCAAAAAGAGAGAGGAATGAAGTATGAAGCCTGATTCTCCATCACGGCCCCCCTTCTCTTTTCCTCCTCTTCTTGATTTTTTGTTGTGGCTCATTTGGTTTTGGATGGGCTCAAACCAAATCGAAAATACTCTTAATATGATGTGATTTATTCGCTTTAGGTTAAGTCTGCACAGTTTTTTTTCAAAAGGTTGCACAACATTAAGAGATCTCTATATCTTGTCTATAGGATCCCAATCTTTTTAGCTATCAATGTTGGACTTTGTCCGTACAACTAATAATTCTCTCCTTGAATTAAGTTTTACATGGCCCACTACCACGAACCACGGGTTTATTTCTGAATTCACTAGTCAATTTACGGGATTCACCGCATGCCATCCATATCGTTAGAGTATTATGGCAACCGAAACACGCAACTAGCTTCTTCTTGTTTGTGTGCGTCTCTTAGCTTGTAAGGGAAAGTAAACCGAGCCCCACGCCATCACTCTGTCATTACCATACTCGTTCGTCCGAACATGAGTTCTGATAGCAGTTGTTGGGCTCAACCAGCCGAAGATGTTCTTAACATTTATGTGATGTTGTCCGCTTTGGGCCAATCCCGCACAGTTTTTCTCAAAAGGTCTCACACCATCAATAGATCCCTATAACTTGTAAATAAACTCTCGATCTTTTCAACTATCAATGTGGGACTTTGTTCGTACAACTAACATATTTCAATCTCAAAGTGTAACTAGTAAGAAAACATCTACCATTCACAATGGCCTCACAATAACATTACACTATTGCGTAATACCTATTGGAACAACAGTTGTTACCAGTTGTTTATCCATTTGGATTAGTTCTTAGCATTCATGCTTATCCTTGATTAGATACAGATTTAGAGTTATCCTTTTAGTTTATATTTATCATTCAGTTAGTTAGCTCTTGATAGTGTTTTGATTTGAATAAGCCTCCTGATTCAAGGAGAACTCTTAAGAAAACTTGTATTTAAACCGAGTTTGGCATTCAATATAGATATAATTTTCCATCGTATTCTTGAGTGTTTATATGGTATATGAGCATATACAACTCTAACGAGCATGATTCATTTTTTTTTCCGCACCAAACCCTCCAACGAAGAAATATGGAAATGTTACCGGAGTTGTCAATACCAACAACACTATCGGTACCACATCCATCATCCAATTCAACCCCGCTTCCCAACTACCTATCAAACTTAGTGGCAGTCACAATTTTGACACTTGAAAGCTCAGTTCTCCTTGCTTATGCATGGCCATGGCCTCTACGCTCACCTTGATGGGTCTAACCTGATTTCCACACCGAGAACTACTTTTTGCACTGATACAACCCCCAATCATGCTTATTCACTTTGGTTCCGTCAGGATCAACTCATCCAGAATGCTCTTATGGCGTCTGTTGACCCTACCATTGCTTCCACGGTTGTTGCTGCCAACACATACAAACATACTTGGGACTCCTTGCACACTGCTTATGCAAATAAGTCCCAAACTCGGATCTTCAGCCTTCGTGACCAACTTGCACGAATCACAAAAGACATCATTCCTATTACTGAGTACCTTCAGTGAATTCGGTCCCTCTCTGATGAACTTGCCAACTGCAGGTGCCCTGGTCTCTAGTTACGAACTTATCCTCAAGACTCTTGGTGGACTTGGATGTGAGTTTCATGAGATATCGGTTGCCGTACGAGCACGTGACACCACTGTCACCTATGAGGAACTATATGAAAAGTTGCTCGATCAAGAGCTCTTTATCAGACATGAAGAAGCTAAGAAAATTCATAGTCCTATCACAACAGCGGTTGCTACTCACAACACACATAACAACAATGTCAACAATCACAATACTAGCTGCCAATCCTACAACAACAACTCTTAACCACGGCGAAAGAAACTCGCTCCAATACATCCATCCAGTGGAAACTAGGGGTGTTCATAAAAACCCAAAAAATGGAACCAAACAGAAAATCGAACCAAACTGACAAAAACAATTGATTCTTTTTAGGTTTTGTTATATATATATATATATATATATATATATATATAACAAAACCTAAAAAGAATCAATTGTTTTTGTCAGTTTGGTTCGATTTTCTGTTTGGTTCCATTTTTTGGGTTTTTATGAACACCCCTAGTTTCCACTGGATGGATGTATTGGAGCGAGTTTCTTTCGCCGTGGTTAAGAGTTGTTGTTGTAGGATTGGCAGCTAGTATTGTGATTGTTGACATTGTTGTTATGTGTGTTGTGAGTAGCAACCGCTGTTGTGATAGGACTATGAATTTTCTNACACACACACACACACACACACACATATATATATATATATATATATATGTGTGTGTGTGTGTGTGTGTGTGTATTTTGTATAAAGTTTCTAAAATTTTATGGTACATATTAGTCATTTGTATGTCTAGTTCTTTGCTATTATTATATTCTAATTCTTTGCCTTTATTTAACGACCCGGTCGGTCGTTCTGTAGAATTTATATTATTATTGATGTTATTGCCTTGTCATAGGTTGGTTATGCTGTTTATGATGTGTTAGAGTCGGTTGGCTCAGGTTCAGAATGGATGTTGTGAGAATTGAGATATTTAGTCTCTAAAAATAGCTTTGTAGTTGGAAAAGTCAACTGAGAGTTGACTTCTTGGTAAACGACCTCGGAATGCGGATCTTATGGCTCGGATAGATTCGTTAGATAATTTGGGACTTAGGAGTGTGTTCAGAATAATTTTGTGATGTCCGGTGTAGAATTAGGCTTGAATTGGCGAAAGCTAGTTTTTGGCGATTTCTGATCGGCAGTGGAAAATAGGCTATCGGGGTCGGAATGGAATTCCGGAAGTTGGAACAGGTTCGTAATGTCATTTTGGATATGTGTGCAAAATTTCAGGTCAATCGGATGTGTTTTGGATAGTTTCAGCATCGTTGGTGGAATTTAGAAATTTCAAAGTTCATAGGCTTGAATTCGATGTGATTTAGTGTTTTTTGCGTTGTTTTTGGTGATTCGAAGGCTCGACTAAATTTGTGTGATGTTATGGGATGTGTTGGTATGTTTTGGTTGAGGTCTCGAGGGTCTCGGGTGAGTTTCGGGTGGTTTCGGACCATTTCTAGGCCATTTCTAGTTGCTGGTTTTTGGCTTCATGGGTGTACAGTGCGATAGCATTGATCTGGATGCGTTAGCATAGAGAAAATTTGGAAAAATCTAGTTGTTCCATGCGATCGCATAAGGCTTCCCGCGATCGCATAGAGTAAAATTTCTACTGCACTGTCCCGACTTTGGAAGCTTGTAACTCACAGTCTATAAGGAATTTGAAGATGATTCAAAAATGAAAGTTGTAGCACTTGATGTCTAGTTTTCAGAAATTTAAGCCAATTGTAATTTGGAGTTTTGTACAAAATGTAATGACCATTATACTATAGGCTATCCGAAAGAGTTGGAGAAGGCTGTTGAAAAATATGTTCTATGCGATCGCATAGAGGAGGCCGCGATCGCATAGAGGAGGCCGCGATCGCATAGGGTTAAATAAGGGCTGGTAAATTTTGTTCATTGTGAACGCACTCCTGGAGCCAAGATCGCATAGTCTCCGGACCTGGGAAGTATAAATTAAAACCCTTTCGCGACCAATACCCACTTTTCCGCCATTTTTGAACGGGAAGAAGCTTTTGAGGTGATTTTTAAGAGAGGAAATCATTGTTCTTCATTGAGGTAAGGATTCTGGACCCTAAAACTTGATTATATGTGATTAAGGATCAAAATATCAGTGTTTAATTCATGAAAATCAGTAGAAAAAGGTGAAGTTAGGACATGAGATTATGAGACCTTTTAGGGATGATTTGAGGGGTCAAACGAACTACGATTTTAGAGTTCTTTATATGTACGGACTCGTGAGATGATGAAGAACAGTTTGGTATAAGATTTGTCGAGTTCCGAGATGTGGATCCGGGGGTCGTGTTTTGGCTAATTTTGGGTTTTGTGCTAAAATTGGTATTTTTCAATTGGAATTCATTCCCTTAGCATAATTTGATGAGAAAAATCTGATCTTATAGATTTGGAGCACTCAGAAGTTGATTCGAGAGGCAAGCAGGTTGTAGAGTAGCTTTTCGGGCTAGTTTGAGGTAAGTAATGTCTTTAAATCCTGTCCTGAGGGTATGAAACCCCAGACTTTACATCCTTTCATGGATTTGGAGTGACGCACACACTGAATGACGAGTGTGGGGCATGCACGAATTGGAAATTTGAAAAATATTCCTTTATTCAACTATTGAGTTGCGAAACTGCTTTTAAAACATATGAGTTATAATATTAGTATGTTTTGATATATTTGGGTTGTAAGCCATGTTTTGGGGCCTAGTGCCGATCTGTTTTAACCCCTTGGGGGCTATTTTGTTGATATTCTCACTACTTTGAAACTATGATTTTACACTCAGTCTTTCTTGTGAAATTGTTGACACTTCTATTTGATGATATTACTATTTCTTGAAATGAAATACTATTTTGGGTCGAGAACCCCGTTTATTCATGGCCCGAGTGGCATGCTGAGAGTGTCTGACTGAGTGAGGTCGAGGGCCAATGTTGTGAGTATGTTATGATATGAGAGAGGCCGAGTGCCCGAGAGTGATTTATGCCATGTTGTGGCTTGTTTATAGCGCTTGGGCTGTAGGAGCCCCTCTGGAGTCTGTACACACCCCCAGTGAGCGCAGGTACCTACTGAGTGCGAGTGCCGAGTGATGAGTGATTGGGAGGCATGAGTGACAGTGAGGTTGCCCGCGGGGCTGATACTGAGTGATGGTGAGGTGCTGAGGGAAACTGTTACGAGTGATGATTATTGCCCGAGGAGCAGTTTTATGATGATATTTTACTGAGTTTTTGATTGTGATTCACTTCATTTTTCAAATTGATATTACTGAGAGTTTTACTGAGAAATATTGGAAAGATATACTTGTTTCAAAGGATTTTATGGGAAACTGGTTTTCGAACTTATGTATACTGTATTGAGACTTGATGTTTTACTGTTTTGTGGATTGGTGTATCTGTGCTGAGTGTTTTTTATTCTCAGACTGTGATTTATTTTCATTACTACTGAGTTGGCGTACTCATCATTACTCCATGCACCCCTGTGTGCAGATCCAGGTACTGGTTCGGAGCAGTAGTCATCCGAGTTCGTTGTCATCAGCTTTTGGGATTTCGAGGTAGTTGTCCAGCGTCCGCAGCTTCTCCATTTCCCTTACTTATTTAGTATTAGTATTTTATTCCTAGACTTTGTCTATGACATTAGCAGAGTTATTTTATTTCTTCGATGCTCGTGATCGGTTGATTTCAGTCTGGGGGGATTTGTTTAGACTGTTAGATTATTATTGCGGCGTAAAGACTTAAAGAAATTATTTTATACTTTGGTTGCTGATTATTAATGATTTTGAGAATATATATTAAAATGAATGTGTAGTTACGTGATGGTTGGCTAGCCTAGTTCCACGATAGGCGCCATCACGACCTATTAGGATTTGGGGTCGTGACACTTTACATTCTAGTTTGATTTGTAGTTTTCTTTTGCTAAATACAAGAATTTATTTATGTTAAAAATTATTTATTATTAATTGAGTACTTAAATTATTCATCACTATTTGATCTAATTATCATCAATATATCTTAGTAAATGATAGATTTCTCAAAGTGCAATTGATTTGATAGTGTTACGTTAAAAATGTAGTCACCGGAATATGCGTTTGGTAATGTATGTCTCATATTTAAGAAAAAAATCGATGAATAACAAAGAAAACCGACAAAAATCGAATCGATAAAAAATCGACTTAATTGGTTTGGTTTGGTTCCAATATTTGAAAAATTGACTTACTTGATTTGGTTTCTTTTTAGGGAAAATCGACCCAAACCGAACCATGAACACCCCTAGTGGCAACCCTAAAACAATAACCCAATGAGTGTTATTCGTCGCCAATTATGCAACAAGATTGACCATACTGCAAATGTTTGCCGATCCAAGTCACATAATCATTTTGAGGCAAAAACTAATTATATCACAGGCCTCAACACTACCACTAACCCATGCATAGTGGACTTTGGTGCCACACACCAAGTCACAACCGAACCTCATATCCTACAACCATACCACGGCAACGAGGACGCCTCCTTGAGTGATGGTAACAAAATTCCCATCTCATATATTGATTCTACTCAGTAAATGCATCACATAATCTTTTTAAGCTAACTCATACTCTATGTTCTCCAGCTATCAAACATAATCTTATTTCTGTTTCCAAATTTTGTCAGGACAATCTAACGTCAGCTGAATTCTTTCATTTTTCTTTTCTTGTGAAGAATCATAAAATGCGAACAGTGTTGGCACACAGTCTGACCAAAAATAGACTATATGAGTGGCCCACTTCTCATCCACAAGCTCACAAATCTACCACTTCAACTTTCCTGACCACTTGGAACCAAAGATTGGGTCACCCGCACTGTAGTGTTCTTCCATGTCTTAAATAAATTCTCGCTCCCGTTTGTTGAGCGAGACAAGTTTCTTTATTGTAATTCTTGTTTGTCTAATCCCCATCGGCAACCGTTTCACATATTAACTCTAGAAAGCTCTAAACCTTTTTAAATTATTTTTAGTGATTTATGGGGACCCTCTCCTATGTTATCTCTTGATAAAAAATTATATTATTCACTTGGCTCTACACACTTAAAAATAAATCTGAAGTCAGATAAAAAATTTCATCCTCTGATAGAAAAATATTTCGATTCCAAAATTCTATTGCTTTATACTGATGGTAGAGGAGAGTATAAAAGTCCTGACTCTTATATCTCGCTTCACGATATCGAGCACCTCTCCACCCCACCCTATACACCTCAAAGAGTTTCTCTTGCCGAGCGCATGCATTGTCACATTATTGAAATTTCACGAACACTCTTACACGAGGCGTCTCTCCCATCAGTTTTTTGGTCCTTTGCATGTCACCGTGCGGTCTATCTCATTAACTGACTCCCCACTATACTTTTAAATAATAATTCTTCTTTTGAAAAATTATTTGGTAGGACACCCGATTATGCTTCTCCAAGAATTTTGGGTGTTTATGTTATTCATGGCTTGAACTATACTCCAAAAATAAACTTGAACCAAAATCCACCCCATGTGTTTATCTTGGCTTTTCATTGTCCCGTCACTGTCACCAGTGCTTTGATCTAATCTCAACAAAAAATTATTTATCCAGTGATGTACATTTTGTTAAAAATAGCTTTTCATTCAAAAATTTGTTCTCTAATATTGCAATTCAAAAAAGTCACTTGGAATGAAAAACTAGTACAATTCTTAATTCACCAATCCCACCCCTAATATTTTTAATATTTCAGATTTGTCCCAACAAATTAAAATACCAATTCCAGTTGCAGAACCCCAACCCCAAACGCCATCTCCTTCTCTAAACCAAATAGACCCCCACTACAAACTCCCATCTCCGGTGTGCCAGCGGCAAGAGCGAATTCGAACTCTTCAAAGGCTTCTACTCCAGGTAATCCTCCCTCTCCTCCTTCTTCTATAATTTTCATTGCCCAGGAATCTAATTGTTCATGCACATCTTCTCCTAAGCCTTCGAGCACTGACCATCAATCGCCAAACCCCCCCACATCTATAAATTCACCAAATTCTACGTCTAAAACATCACAAACCTCTCCACCACTTCTAGTGTATCACCTCAAAACACCCCAATCCAAAACCATGCCACTTCCTCCTACTGTCTTTGTTTGAACTGGCAGCAACCAAGCGACACCCTATTCAAATCCATACTTTCTCGCTGCCCTTCCCCTCCCAATTGCATTATCACTCGTTCACATAATAACATTTAAAAGCCAAAGCAAATTTTTTACTACCTTGCTCACTTAAAAACTTAACTTGCACTACATACCTTCAAACAAGCCGAGAAACACCTTGAGTGGAGAAAATTTATGAAATCAGAATTTGATGTTTTTCTGAATAACCGTAATTGGGAACTAGTTCCAAATGATCCTTCTAAAAATGTTGTTTCATATAAGTGGCTTTTCAGGAATGAAAGAAAAGTAGACGGGTCTGTTGATCGCTATAAAGCGAGACTAGTTGCCAAAGGATTTACTCAGAGGCCGGGTGTTAATTTTCACTTGACTTTCAGTCTGGTAGTCAAACCTACCAATGCCTCTCTATCCCCTCTGGAGTAGGGGTAAGGTCTGCGTACACCCTACCCTCCCCAGACCGCACTGGTGAGATTTTTACTGGGTTATTGTTGTTGTTGCTCTTCGGTTTCACTGGACCCTTAGTCAGCTCGACGACAACGATTCATTTCTTCAAGGCGGTCTTAAAGAGGAGGTTTTCATGAAGCAACTTC
This sequence comes from Nicotiana undulata, assembly GCA_005239495.1. Lineage (NCBI taxonomy): Eukaryota > Viridiplantae > Streptophyta > Magnoliopsida > Solanales > Solanaceae > Nicotiana > Nicotiana undulata. The sequence continues at coordinate 17,765 of ML248590.1, read as the reverse complement.
CGAGGTTTACTTGTGCCAACAACCCGACTTATATCTGTAAGTTGCGCAAGGTAATTTATGTCCTGAAGCAAGCATCTCGTGCTTGGTACAATGCACTCAAAGGTCATCTTCTCTACATGGGATTTTTGAAGACTGAATCTGACATTTCTCTATTCGTTACGATCAACAACGTTGGTTTCAAGTTCATTCTGGTATATGTTGACGACATTATCGTCACCGACAATAATCCTATCACTGTGAATGAGGTTATAGCTTTCCTTGCTTCTCGCTTCTCAATTAAAGATTTGGGAAACCTTCACTGCTTTCTTGGTGTTGAGGTGATTCGAAGTTCATATGACATTATTCTATCTTAAGCAAATTATGTCAATAAAATTTTAAGTGCAGAATTGATGTGATTGCAAAAGTGCTAAAACACCAATGAGTAACTATGAGTTATTCAAACTCAATGATGGGGCTGACCTTACAGATGCAACTCGCTATCTTCTAGTCCTAGGAAGACTTCAATATCTATTTTTTACAAGACCGGATATTTCCTATGCAGTCACTAAAATGTCCTAGTTTATGCAATCGCCATCGCACCTAAATTGGAAAGCTATGAAACGTGTTCTCATGTATCTTTATGGTACAATCCAGTTTGGCCTCTTTGTGTCCTCAAATTTTGGTTTTAATCTGCACATGTATTCTGATGCCGACTGGGCTAGAGATTTCACGGATAGATCCTCCACATATGGCTATATTCTGTTTCTTGATCGAAACCCTATCAATTGGTCTTCAAAATAGTAGAAAATTGTAGCTCTCTCATCAATTGAAGCTGAATATAGAGTTGTTGCCAACGCTCTTGCTGAGCTGTTATGGATGAGAAACCTATTGCTTGAGATGAAGTTTCCTATCAGAGATACTCCCACAATCTACTGTGACAACATTGGTGTCGCTTACCTAAGTGAGAATACGAGCCTTCATAGCCGCATGAAGCATGTTGAGGTGGGCTTTCACTTTTTGCGCAACCATGTTCAACAGAAGGGGGTTCAGGTTGTTCATGTTCATTCTGCTGACCAACTAGCTGATACGCGCACCAAGCCACTTGTCAAACCAACCTTTGACCGAAATCTGTTCAAGTTAGGCATAGTTACACATCGCCTAACTTGAGAGGGGCGTATTGGAACAACCGTTGTTACCAATTGTTTATCCCTTTGAATTAGTTCTTAGCCTTCATGTTTATTCTAGATTAGATATAGATTTAGAGTTATCCTTCTAGTTAATATTTATCATTCAGTTAGTTAGCTCTTGATAGTGTTTTGATTTGAACAAATCTCGTAATTCAAGGAGTACTCTTAGGAAGACTTGTATTTAAACTCACCTTGCCATGCAATATAGATACAGTTTCCATCATACTCTTGAGTGTTTATAATACCAACCTTTATGTATTCTTTCTGGTTCCTATAAATTAAACAAGCTATAAATATTTGTATAAAATTAATGTTCAATACATGACTTAGGTGGTATAATAGCAGTAGCAGCATCTTTTCATTGACTTGGATGTGGCAATGTGGTCGATGTGGTCAAAAAGTGACCCTATATTACACCAAGCATTTAGTCAACCCTATAGTGAGACTGATCTTTGACTAAGATCCCTCAATAAAGCAAATTATTTAAGACGAAAATAGAAAAAAACAATATACAGCAAATAATAGCTGGAATTACATGTAACTTTGATGTTCTAGATTTTAGATCTAACCAACAGTCAACTCTAAAATAGCATTAATAATAATATATACGCTTATATACTAATAAAAAAATACAGCTAGTTAGTATGACTTAAACCTTGAGAAACAAATACAACAATGGATGAGAGGTGGAGAGGAAATTTCTTTCCAAAACAAAAACACAATTTTAAATTGTAAAAGTTGAAAAAAAAAAAGCAAAAATCCGCGAAGACTTTTGTTCAACGGTAAGAATACAATATATGATGCGCGTGCGAGGCGCATGTCGCGAGTTCAAACCTTGTCACAAATATAAGTTTGATATTTAAGTAAAGAAGGATAAAAAGACGGACTCACAATTCACCGAATTTTGAACCGAGTACCACATGCCTTTAGGGATTTCTCGATTATCAGAGAAATAAAAATAAATAATAATTAAAAAAAACAGGTCCCACGTCCAATTTCATGCAATATCAAGCTCTTTGATACTTCACTACGCAAAAGGTCTATTTTGAAGTTATAACTTACAACTTAGTTACCTGCAGCCAAGAAATAACTTAAAAGAAAACATAAGAAAGACCATCTCAATCACAATAGATTTGCATATCTTGTTTTACTATCAATATGATAAGGCATTAGGATCTGATATATAGTGTAAAATCAACCTTCTAAGAGTCAACCAAACATAAGTAAAATAATCCATCAATCAAGATAGATATTGTCTATGAAAAGGTGACTCAATAAACTATGAAATATTTTCAATCACCTAGGATACTATGTGAAAGGTGACCGGTCACGTGTTCGATTAACCGTAAAATTGTTTATGTATAATCTATAGGTTGTGGGTTCAAACAGTAGAAACAACGAATAATGTTTGTTAGTATAAGCTATCAACGTAACATTACTCCTTGAAGGTACGGTCCTTTCGGCCTTTTTCGGAGACAACCCTGAACACAGAATACTTTGTGCACGAGACTGTACTTTATTTTACATAGGACACTCTGTAATTTGGCTAAAAGAGCTTTGGAAGATAGAAAAAGCAGCAGTAAACAAAATCTAGATTTACCTCTTCTGGTAAAAATGTGGGTACGTATTGCTACATCAAAAGGTTTTTTGCTATTTGTGAACAACAGCTAACACTTTTAAGAAATGCCAAAAATTGCAAACTTATCTCTGAACAATCACAAAAGGTGTAAATTATTGTTTCTTGATTTCTATAAGATTTCAATCTTCGAAGACACTGATAGCTACTACAAGTAGATATTACTTTTCAGAATCAGCTGGATATGTCCTATATTCATATTTAATTTCAACGTTTTATACTTTTAAACACAAATTTAACTTATATACATCAACAAGTAAAGACTTTTGAATTTAAATTATATATATAGTTAACACAAGAACAATAACATACCCAGTATAGTTCTACATAGTGAGGGTATAATGTGTATGCAGACCTTAACCCTACTTTGTAGAGATAGAGAGTTTGTTTCCAATAAACACTCGGCTCGGGATATATATCGTTAATATAAAAGGAAATTTACATTATCAAAAAAAAAAAAAAGATTTAACTATCTTGTCATACAAATGATATTCTGCAAGTAACAATCTTTAAAATATGAGATCGATAATCATGAAAATAAAACAAATTTATCGACTATGATAGGTAAATGCGACATGATGGTGTAAAAAATCTTGCAGTGTATATAACTTAAACTCAAGATTTTTTATAATAAGCAATTATAACTTGTGATAATTGGTTAGTTATCATTTTTATCACATTACTAATTAATAATTATCAAAATATTTATCTATAACTACCAATTAAGTTACTTGATTGTATACATATTGAATGTTTTTCTTTATTCACCCCCCCCCCCACACACACACCCCACCCTACCCACAAGATTTCTCCTTCCTATCTTTGTCAAGAAAGGAAAGGACAATGGGTTAGATGCCATTTGTTTTCTAATTTTTCTATTATTACTAGTTTCATTATTGGCTTGAATTATTGAGTTTAGAAATAATTAAAGAGAGTTTGAGTAAATTTGTTTCTAAAACAGAAATAAACATGAAAATTAAGATGGCATTTGCAGTATGATGTAAGCAATAAGAATAAAATCTCACTATAAAATGAACTAGTATGAATTTCATCAAAATCTCAGCTTTATATATACAGCCATGATTCTCTTGATCTTTTTAAGGCAAAAGACAATAGCTAGCTAGCCATTTTTAAACTACCAAAATACCCACGGTTTTACCCTATTAATTCACCACAAAAAAGAACTAATTATCATCATTATAGGTTTGACAAAAACGTGGGTATTTTGGATAATAAAAAAAAATCAAGAACCTAAAATTTTTAGAGAGAAAATTGATCTCTACTTGTTATGAAGAGGATCTGGACAACTTGGTACTCTTCTTTTGCTGTCTTGTAATAAAGTCCCATTTCCGTTTCTCGTCCTGTTGTTGAGATCAGAGAAATATTTTTGAAACAGCTCCGTTTGATTCTTGTTGTTGTTGGAATTTTGCTCTATTTCTGCCACTGTATTTTCAGGAAATATCCGTATTGCCCCAACAAAAAATTGTCCGCTATGAACCAAAGCCAAGATAATTATAAGCAGAAACACAAGAGAAGAAGAATAATACATAGTTGTTTTGGTTCTACGACTATTTCTGCCGGAAAATGACATGGCCAGTAAGGCAAAAACACCCACATAAAGAAGAAACCAAATGTCGAAAATTTCTTGGTTTTAAGAATTTTGAGGCTTTTGGGGCAGAATGGTTTCTCCTTATCTCTCAATATTTTCTCTTTTTTATGTAGAAAATAAGAGGAGTGTTGTGTTTAAGTGTGTTATTTTCAACTACTCAAGTATGAGTTGACGGCTTAGTGTTTGTATACATAAAGAGAGAGAAGCACAGAAACAAAGAAAGAAAATGGTGTGGGGGGAGGAGAGGAGGGGGGGGGGGGGGAAGAGGAGGGGGAGGGGACAGGGGTAGTAGTCATATAAAGAGTAGTAGGGCCCATTTACGAAAGAATACAGCAAAACTAGCAGTGGGTATGTTCTTGTATGAGGTTGTTGTTGGAATTTAAAAATGTCTTTCGAAGAAAAATAACTACTACCACCTAGGGGTGGCAAACGAGTGGGTCGAGTCGGATATGAAATAGGTCAATATTGGATAATAAAAAAATGAATAAATTAGTTGATCCGACTCATTTTTAATACGGATAAAAAATAGTTTAATCGACAAATAACATGGATAATCATATTATTTATGGCTTTATGAATATGATTATTTTTGGGAAAATTTATGAGGAACCCCCAATTGAGAATATATGGTGAATGCTTTCTCCTTTAATAGGTCTTATGCGGTGTGAATCAAAAGTCAGTGTGGTTATCGGACACCGGTGGAAATCCAAAAAAGAGCTACTCGCTCAGTTTCAATTTATGTGACATAATTTAACTCGATACACAACTTAGGAAAGAAAGAGGATTCTTAAAAATAATAGTTAAACAAGTCATAATGTTTGTTTGGCCATAATACTTTTGAAACTTCAAATCTTATACTTGACATAACATTTATGTTAATATATAAATTTCTCAGGATAAAAATAAAAAAAGTTAAAAAATTAAAATATTTCTCAATAATACGATTAAATCAATATTTATTGAATTTGAAATAGACTAATAATAAAATAGTATCACACGAACTTGAATATATGGAGTAATATACACCAAAAAATAACAGAAATATAACACTCTTTTGGGCGATCTATAACTTTTTATCCGCTTTCGTTTTATGTGCAGAATTTCGAAGTCAAAAGTTAAAAGTATCGTTCATGAGACAAGCAAGGGACAACACTTGTTAAATTTAAACTTTTGTTATAGAGCAAGCGACGGGTAACACTTGTTAAACTCGAAATTCTATCATTGGACAGACGGGGACAAATATTCAAACCATCCAGTTTGAGGGCTATTTGTGTACGTCAACCGATCACTAACAATAATTCTTACATTATCAGCCATCTAAGAAATAATTGATTGACTTATATATATGAGAGAGAAATATGAGATCGAGTACTTATATTTCCTACTCATCTTTGAGTTTTTGAACTTGTTAAAACATTATGGAAATTGTTAGGTTTGACCGCAAAATGCATATTAATATATGAAGAATTGAATGTCGGTGCTATGCTAATTAATTATCGCTTGAGAATGAAAGATTATACTGCCTAATTACTGAAAATTTTAATTAATAATGAGCTTAAGATAAAAAGTACAGTCGGATTAAAAAAGTACTTATATTTAAAGACAAAGATTTGCAAAAACATGAGGACGTATTTTGGTAGGTTAAATTGACCGGGAATCTCGCTACTGTGTTAACAAAGAATTTTGTTGTTTAACGTTCTAAATTAACATTAAAAAAAAAAAACTATGCATGTAATTTACCAAATTATTTTGTGTTGATATACGTTGTAAACATAAGACTGCTCACTAGGTTCGTACGACCCTAACAATATGCATGTAATTTATCAAATTGCTAGCTTTGATGCTTATTAAGTGAACTTGTGACCCTAATTGAAATATTAATACAAATTGTTCGTTTTTTACTTCAATTTATTAAAGAATCAAATTGCTATATGGTGTGGTTTACTAGTGTACTTGGATTCAGTATATGTTTCCAAGAGTAACCTAAATAAATCATTCGAACCTAAAAAAATTTAAGCTTAATATTATTTCTTAATTAGAAAATGGTAATTTTTTTCATTTTAAGCTTATAACATATTAGAAAATATATAGTATTAGGACAATTGCGACTTGGCTTAATTTTGCATAATTGAGAACTTATTCTTGGCAACGCTAACGACTCGACTTTGATGCCCATACATGAACTAAAGAAATTTAAAAAGGAATGTTTATTATAAAATCTTTTTTCTAGTGAACCAAATTTATGTATTTTTTTTAAAAACTAAATAACTGGTTTGTTGAGAGATAATTTCTCGATTTTTCGTAGAAAGACACTTTAAACTGGGAAGTTGTTCATCCGAGATTCCAATATATAATGTAATTCACTTTGACTTTTATACATTTTTTACTTACATTTGTCCATCCATGTGATGACTAAAAATAGTACGGGTTAGTCAATTTTCGGACTGGCCAATAAAAAAAAATGACGTTCGTAAAGTCATTGAAAAATAGCCACTATTTTGCTGTAATAGGGACCGGTCCATCATAATATACTGGAGACCGGTGCACCTATGTATGAACTTCCAGCATATTATGCTGGAATTCCAACACGCGGAAAGTTCCATCTTAATATACTGGAGATTGGTGTACTTACGTATGAACTTCCAGCATATTATGTTGGACCAGTGTATTATACTTGAACTCTCCAGCATAATACTTATGTTGGAGTTCTAGTATACTTATGTTGGAACTCCAGTATAATATATTGGAGTCCCAATATATTATACTGGAATTCCGGTATATTATGCTGGAGTATTTTTCAGATTTGGAACAGTGTGTTCGTTCAGATTTATCTTTACATAAAAAGTGACTAAATTTCGATTTTTGAAATTGTGACTATTTTTGAATGTCCATTTATAAATCTGGCTATTTTTGAATTTCGAATTTTTCCCCCAATCATAATTGAATTTAAGCTAAAAAGGTTGCTAATATTCCGTTACCTAAACCACGAAACACGAAAACCAGGTGGGTGACTCTACCAAATCTCGTTTAATATTGAGATTAATTTATATACATACTTTTAGCAATTTTACATTTATATTCAACTAGAGTTTTCTGTGGATTGCATTTTATATACATGGTTTTGCTACTTAAATAATTCTCGTTTGTCATCTCCTTTATTCTTTCTTCGGAGGATATAAAGATAATCCAGACTTATACAGTCAAATCTCTCTATAACAGCTTCGTTTGTTTCGAATATTTTTGAATGTAATAGTAAAGTATTATTATAGAGAATATTTATCATAACATAATATACAAATTAGTTTCGAAAAAACTTATCTTTTATAATAAAATGTTGTTATATAAGGATATTGTAGAGAGATTTGACTGTATATGCCACAACATTTTATGGTTCTTGTCGAAGCCAAGTTCAGAATTCTGAAGGGAAAGAGTAAAATACGACAATAAATACTCTTTACTTCCGGTCAGGGGTGATCTTAAAGAGTGGTAAATTGAAAATCCTTGGTCAATAAAAACACAGTGTATATAGGTAAAATATTAGGTTTTAGATGTATCTAATATATATTGAACACTTTTTGTCGATAAATTTTTTCAATTCTTTCAAGTTTGAACACCCTTGAGAAATTTCTAGCTTCACCATTGCTTCAAGTTGAAAATAACTTAACTTACTAAATAAAAATACGATAATACAAATACATAAAAGGTGTGTTTGGTATGAAATTTTCCAATTTTCCCATATTTAGTTGGCTTAAATGATTTGAAAAATATTTTTCTCATCAATTCATTTTTCTCCAATTAAAGAAAAATATTTTCCCTATTAAAAGTAGGGAAAATATTTTCCACGAAAAACATTTTCCTTTATACCAAACACACCCAAAGAGTAAAATACGACAATACGACAATGAATCCACCCTACTATAACCGGTTAGATAATAATTTAACTTACACATACAGATACATAAAGAATTTTATATTATCAGTATATTTTAATATTTTATAAAAAATAATTTATTTTATCATACATATTTCTAAACTTTTTCTAAGTAATTATATATAATCTACAAATATTAAACTCCTTTTAAAAAAGCTTGTCTTTCTTCTTTTCTAAAGGAAAGGAAAGGAAATGCAATAGTTTATTGGTTGGAGCGACCTGCTCGAGGAATTGTCAAATCCATGAACATTCACAAGACTACACACTGTTAGAATTTTTCCCAAAAGAAAAATTAATAAAAGAAAAAAAACAGAAATTTATTTTGTACGGTCAGACAAATCTTCAAAATTCAAGCACATTGGTCCCTCAATTAATATTTGGACAACATGTAAGAGCAAAATTGGTCAGACAGAAAAGACCTACTCCTAATTAGACAACCTGATTAACATTTGTTAATTAAGCACTACAGTCGTACCTCTCTATAATAACATCTCTATATAACAACATTTCATTATAACAGGGGAGAAATTAAAAAATAGCCAGATTTATAAGTGCTAATTCAAAAATTGCCACAGTTTCAGAAATAATCGAAATTTAGCCACATTTCATATAGAGATAAATCTGAACGAAAACAATGTTCAAAATCCAGAAAATACTCCATCATAATATACTGGAATTCCAGTATAATATATTGGAACTCCAGTATAATATACTGGAGTTCCATCATAAGTATACATGAACTCGGGTATATTCTACTGGAGTTCCGGCAAAGTATACTGGTCCAGTATAATATGTTGGAAGTTCATACACAGGTGCTCGAATCTCTAGTATATTATGTAGGAACCTTCCGCGTGTTGGAGTTCCAGCATAATATGCTGGAAGTTCATGCACAGGTGCATCGAACTCTAGTATATTATGTTGGACCGTTCTTTGTTGCCGCAAAATAGTGGCAGTTTTTCAATGACCTGGCAAATACTGACTATTTTTTAATGACCAGTCCGAAAACTAGCTAGCCCATACTATTTTTACGTATAAAAGTCATGTTTTTTCGAAACTAATTTTCATATTATGTTATAATATATATTTTTATATAATATCTACAAATTATTCGGAACAAGCGAAGTTGTCAAAGAAAGGTTTTGACTGTATATTTAGGTTTAATTAGGCAATGTGTAAAAGGTTTCACGTGGCAATGTATTGGAACAATCACCCCTTTTCATCAGAGTTTGAACTATGAGAAAACATTGATAAAAGTAACCCAAAACTTTTTCATATTGTCGGATTTGTCCCCCAAAAAAGGGATTAAAGAAAAGTTCCTTTTGTTTGGATGTGTCTCTGAATCTGAAAATATGTAAAAAGTAAGAGAATATAACAAATCAAAGTTCCCATTTAAAAAAAAAAGCATATCTGATCTTCTGGATGTGAATAAAGTTAAATCCCTTTTAAGTTTGTGCCTTAAATTTGTTCTTCTCTTTGTGTCTTTTAACTATTCAATTTTTGGCCCTTTTTCTAACACCACATTAAACCTCTGGAGCTGTCTTTTATTAAATTTTTTACCATTTACTTCTTGGCATTTACTAGTGATTTTATTTCACTTTTGGCCATTTTCTTCTTGCCTTTTTCCTCTTTCTCTTACTCATGAATAGGGATATGGGACTTGTTATACTTTTTAATATTTAGAAAGGGACAAAATTAGATTATGACTCTTTAAATGAAAAGAGGATATGGCCAATTCATTGTCTATGATGAGGTTCGGGCTGGCATTTGGTAAAAGGATTTTAATAAATGTTTGGAATGTGACATTCCTTTCTTAATTTTTGTGACCAAACCAGAAGGCAACTTGGTCTTCTGAACTAAGAATTTTATATAAAATAGTTTTCAAATTGATGTGCATTCAAAATCTTAAACCATTTGGATACATAATATTATTGAAAAAGTTTCAAATTTACTCTTTTACTGTTCAAAATTAATCTACCTTGCCATTCGTTAAATTCCGGATCATTTATTCCGTCGTTAGCGAATAAAGCCTTGGCGTAACTGATAAAATTGTTGTTATGTGACCAAGAGGTCACGGGTTTCGAGCTACGACAACAACCACTTGCAGAAATACAGGGCAAGATTCTGTACAATAGACCCTTGTGGTCCGACCCTTCCTCGATCCCCGCGCATAACGGGAACTTAGTGTACCGGCCTGTCTTTTTTTAATCCTAAAACTGAAACTTCGTTAGGATCAAGGACAAAGATGACACATTTTCATAACGGCGAAAGTAATATTAGACCAAGAGCTTAACAACAAAAATAGAACCAGTGAATTCTCACAAGTGAAGTGTGGAGTGTGTACGCAGACCAAACCCTTACCCTGAGAAGATAGAGGGGTTGTTTTCGATAGACCCTCGACTCAGGAAACACGAAAAGAAGCAGTGACAGCAAGCAGTAACAACAACAAGATATTAAGAAAGCCGAAGCTAAATAAGAAAATAACAGGTAGTAATAACAATCTAAGAATAAGAAAAATATCATACTAACATTAATTTCAGAATGAAAAGAAAAAATGCTCGATTGTCTACGACCTTCTACCTTAATCCTCGACCTTCACACTCTCCTATCGAGGGTCGTGTCCTCGATAAGCTGAAGTAGCGCTATGTCCTGCCTAATCACATTTCCACCATACTTCTTTGACCTACCTTATCTTTAAGGGTAAGTTGAACTTTGTCCTTTAAATACAACCTTGAGCGCCAATTGTCCTCTAAGTCTCAACTGCACGTGAAACTTTTTTTTAAAACCCAGCTCTCTTTCACCTCAAATCAGTCGATTTTTCTGTCGGAGAAAATTATTAATTCCACTGGATTCAAACAACCTAGATAGCAGGTGAACTTAAAGTGTCACTATGCCTAGTTTAAGCTAGGAAAGTTGTTGATTACACCGGGTGGAGTGGTGGTTTATTGGTTGAGCGTAAAATGGGGAGGAATGGTTAAGAACGACATTGTTGTAAGACTCGGATTCAAGAAGTGCTTTTTACCATGTCGTCGGAGCTAATCGGAACAAGGTCCCTCCCCCTCACACCCCACCCCTCCGGTATCAACATTTTCTATGCTCAATGGGTAAAAATTTCCACTTATCACCACTAGAAATTCGACAAAAATTGATCAAGGTCGACCGATCAACTTTGGCCGGTCAAAAAACAGGCCAAAAAAGCGACCAGAGTTGCTCGTTTTTTCAAAATATTTTAATTTTTAATTTTTTTTACGAAACCGACCAACTTTGGTCTGTTTTATTTGGCGCAAAAATGCGAGAAACTATTTTTGAGTCCTGCGAAATTTATTTTTCAAGAAATCGACCAACTTTGGTCGGTTTTTCAATTAAATAAAGTAAAATTAAATATTAAAAAAACCGACCAAAATTGGTCAGTTAATTCGGCCGGTCATTTTAAAAAGCCAACCAACTTTGGTTGGTAATTTTATTTCTTAATAAAACCGACCAACTTTAGTCGATTATTTTCGTGTGAAAATATAATTAAAGAGTATAAATCAAATAAAAGACAGTCTTAAAATATAATACACCAATGGTCTAGTGGTATAATAGTATCCTGCCACAGTACAGACCCCGATTCGATTCCCAGATGGTGAATCTTTTGATTACATAATTAAAATATTGACCAACTTTGGTCGAAAAAACCAACCAACTTTGGTCGGTTTGTTTTTGCAATATTTCCTTTTTTTGATTTTAATTGACCGACCAACTTTAATCGGTATGCCTTTCGGACCAACTTTGGTCAGTATGACTTTCCGACCTCTAAAATACCCTCCACACGTAAACAGTCGCGTTTTGGACGGTTATTGGCCATTACCGACCAAAGTTGGTGTAACGACCCGACCGATCGTTTTGAGAGTTAGATCCCCGATCCCCTAATAATTGCTTTCCCCATATCTATTTCTTATTTTTTGACTTTCCGGGATGATCGGTTTTGAGTTTCTGAGTGTTTTGGGACACTTAGTCCCTAAATGAGAGCTTAAGTCTTATAATTTTGACCGTAATCGGAACTGTGTGAAGACGGTTCCGAAATAGAATTCTGTCACCTCCCTTAGCTCTGTTGGGTGATTTTGGGTTAGGAGCGCATCCGGAATGTGTATTGGAGGTCCATGGTAAATTTAGGCTTGAATTGACAAAAGTTAGATTTTTGGAGATTTCTTTTGATAGTGAAAATTTTGATACCGAGCCCGGAAAGGAATTTCTGAAGTGGTTGTAAGTTCGTAGTGTCAATTGTCACATGTGTGTGAAATTTGAAGTCATTTGGACAAGGTTTGATATGTTTCGGCGTCGTTCGTGGAATTTGGGAAATTCAAAGTTCCTTAGGCTTGAATCCATGCATAATTCATATTTATGATGTTTTTAAAAGTAGTTTGGAGGCTCGACTAAGTTCATATGGCATTTTATGACTGGTTGGTATGTTTGATTAAGGTCCCAGGGGCGTCGAGTGTGTTTCGGATGCTTATCAAATGAATTTTTGGACTTAGAGAATGGCTGAAGTTTTTTGGTGTCAGGTGTTCCGCACCTGCGGAGTGGGAACCGCAGGTGCGGACTCGCACGTGCGGACTCGCACGTGCAAAGAATGAAGCGCAGATGCGAGAATGGGAAGCTTGGCCAGGGGTCGCCGGTGCGAGGATGTTCCGCATCTGCGATGCCCGCAGATGCGGCCAAGGCTTCGCTGGTGCGGACAAAGCTCCGCAGGAACGCACGCGCAGGTGCGTCCCCTCTTCCGCAGATATGGGCCCAATCCCTTTAGTGAATTCCGCACCCGCGATGAAGTTTCCGCAGGTGCGACCCAAGAGCCGCAGGTGCGAGGATCGCTGGGCAGAAAATGGGACAGAATCGAGGGTTGGTTCATTTCACTCCATTTTTTATTTCTGAGCTCGGGAACAGGCGATTCCTTGAGGGATTTTCAGAGGAAACTTGTGGGTAACGATTTCTTTCTCGAATTTGTTTTATCGCATTAATCTATTGTACTTTTCCTCATTTAATCAAGGGAATTAGGTGAGAAATGTAGGAAATGAGGGGAAAGTTCCTCAATCGAATTTCTGAGTTTTGATCGGGTTTTAGGCATCGAATTTAGATGATTTTTGTACGAGTGATCTCGTGAGTGAATGGGTGTTCTAAACTGGTAACTTTTACCCGATTCTGAGTCGTAGGCATGGGGAGAGTTTTTGGGCGTTTTTCCTATTTTCTTGCCATAGCTTCGAATTCATTAGCTAAAGTAGTTACTTGTAGTTATATTTACATCTGCAATTGATTTGATTAGATTTGGGACATTCGAAGTTGGATACTCGTCGCAACAACGTGGTTTCGAATTGATTTGAGCGGTTCAAGGTAAGTGGCTTGCCTAACCTTGTGGGGGGGGGGGACTTCCCCTTAGGATTTTTTGTACTGTTTGATGTGTGAGCGTCGTGTACGTGAGGTGACGAGTATGTACATGAGCTATTATTTTAAAAATCCCATTTTCCTCTAAATCATAAATTTCTTCTCCATTAGTTGAACTGCACTACGATATTTATTACCTTGTTTAGATTAGGAAAGCATGCCTACGTGTTTTGACTGTCTATTTGAAATTCAGTGCAACATATTTAGGGATATTCCTGTTTTCCTTGGTTGCATTTAGTCTAACCCGTACATTTCGATGCTATAACTGTCATGTTATTATAGAGATGCATATTTACTTTGGGACTACAGACGTATTCCGGGAGATCCCCCAGCACTGCATATTTATTTTGGGACTACAGACGTATTACGGGAGATCCCCTTGTCTTGCCTATTTACTTTGGGACTACGGACATATTCCAGGAGACCCCCCCATCATTGCATATTTTTGGGACTGCGGACGTATTTCGGGAGATACCCTTGTACTGCATAATTAATTCGGGACTACGAGACGGTATCCCGAGAACTTTACGTGGTGTATTTCCTTTGTTCTGAGCCGAGAGCTTCTCGACTTTTATTACTGTGGACTTCCTTAATTATTTTAATGTAGAATATATTTATATCTCTTACTGCTTTAGTTTATCATATTTACACCGGTAGGTCCCTGACCAGACCTCGTCACTACTCGACCGAGGTTAGGCTTGGCACTTACTGGGTACCATTGTGGTGTACTCATGCCCTTTCCTGCACACGTTTTCGTGTGCAGATCCAGGTACCAGCTATCATCCCCGGGTTTAGTGCGTTGTTTCTGCTTGAGGAGACTTCAAGGTACTTCTGATCGCATCCGCAGACCTCGGATCCCCCTTCTATTTCCCCGTGTAGAAATTTTTCCCATGTTTGCTTAAGACATTTTGTATATAGCAATATAGAGTTTTAGAAGCTTGTGACTGGCGACATTCCAGGTTTTGGGAGTGATGTTATTGTGTATGCCGAGGGGCACTATCCCTGCTTATTAAATTATATTGTTTAGCTTTTATCTTTATGTTTCTTTTCATTTCCGCAATAATAGGCTTACCTAGTCGTAGAAACTAGGTGCCATCACGACACCTTTCAAAGGGGTAAAATGGGTCATGACAAGTTGGTATCAGAGCTCTAGGTTCATAGGAGTCGTGAGTCACAAGCCGATTTATTATAGTCTCGTGGATCGGTGCGGAGACATATGTACTTGTCTTCGGGAGGCTATGTAACTATTAAGAACAATCATACTTCTTTGATTTCCCTGTCGTGCGAGTTATTGACATCAAAATTCTAAAATTTCTATTCTATTCTTTCTCATAGAAGGTGAGGACCCGTACCGGGAGGACCGACAATCAGGCACTCAAGCAACCCGCCAAAGCCGCTAGAGGCCGGAGTCGGGGTAGAGGACGACCACGCGGTGCAGCCTGAGCACCTGCGAGAGCTGCTGTTGGCCCATGTCAATGAATGGGTTTTGAATATTGACAAAAGTTGTCCAGTTAAACCAATTTCATCATAGCATACACTTCTGAATGAAGCAGTTGGATCACGAATCGTACAAGTCTAAGAGATATCAGTGATTGCTAAGTATCAAAGAACTAGAGAATGTCTCCTAATACGAAAAGGTTGCATATTGAAAAGAGAAGATAGAAGTTGATTTCAGCTAGGACAGAAATAGAGGAAGGAAGTTGAGTTACAATCAAACTCGTTTACCAAGGAAGAGTTGGATCAGAATTGAATCATGGACTCAACAAACGGACTCTATAAATAATCAATGTATTACTGCGAAAGAGGTGACGCACAAGTGCAAAATTGAATCAAGTTCTGAAGCAAAAGTTCCAGAGGTTTTGCAAGCAGAATATTTGTGCGATACAAAGGCTACAGTTCAACTAGAAGGAACAGTTCTATTGTTTGTATATTGATTCTAGCTGATTGTAGTAGGAGTTTAAATATTGTATCTTATCAGCTTTCATAGAAGCAATTGTAATAGGTACAAA